>OX328123.1:36734659-36923625 GCA_946811695.1 Gonocerus acuteangulatus
GTTGAAACATTTTCTGCATGTTCTACTTTCATTAAAACTAATATGTTGAAATTTGTGTTACGTTTGGAGTTAAGGAAGGGTTAGAATAAAATATTTTATTAACAGACATAAAAAGTTTTGGTAACTTTGTATACTTTCCTTAATATCTCGAAAAAGGTTGAGAATCTTGGTAAATGGAAGAATACCATTAGAAAGCTTACTAAATGCTCTACAAAAAAGGTTCTGATGAAAGTTTTGATTAGACGATATCAATCGAAGAAATAAGTGCTTAAAACTTTAAAGTAATTGATTTCGCTTATTCGAACTGTTCTTTTTGTCTGTTTTTATTCCTTATAGTTATAGTTGGATAATGTATTTGATAATAAATCAGGTTAAGAAAAATAAGAAAAACAATTTAATCTTAGAGATATGGATTTCCAAGATATAGCTTTTCAAATGCCTAGCGGGGTCCTTCCTAGGGCGGGGACCCATCCAGGTAAGATCGTAAATAAGACCTTTCTAGAAAGTAAAGATGGAACTGTCAACTTTGGTCCTCCTTTGCCTCCCGGCACTTTCATTGCTGACGAAGGCGACCAATGAGTAGCCAAAACGTCCTAAATATAGATTTTTTTTACAAAAATTGTATTGAGGTTTCTTTAGCCGAATCCCAACCATTACATCTTTACTTATCACCTCGACGGCTAACTATCTAATCTTCATGCTTTCTAGAAATGTGGACCCAAAATAATAACAGCTTCTATTTTAATCATTTTAAATGAGTCTAGATATAAGAACGGAACCGCGCTAAGATGATGCAGTTCCTGCGAGTCGGACATTTTGCCTTGTGACCAATATGTCAGAATGGTACACTTTCTTAACATTGTTTCCCTCTGAAGTCACTCTAAAATTTCCTCAAAAGAAAATGTAACTATTTTTGCTAAAATAAAAAATAATTTTGTGCAAAAATAAACTAGGGTAATTTTTTAATTGTCATCGCTTGTACAGTGGACCCATTGACTGTGGTTTAAAATGTTTTTTGTTTACATATAAATAAATTAACAAAAATATGACTTAGCACCATCTTCTGTGGTCCAACTTTATTTTGAGTTTTAATCTGCAGGCTACTAGGAAACCAGTAAACTATAAAGAAGTTGAAGTGGATGAAAATAAAGAAAGAAGAAATGCAGATTTTGAGACCGATCCAGGTAAAGAAGCGGAGAAAATAGTTGGAGCGTCCTACAATGCAGCTGGGGATAGATTTTTCGTCGTCAAGTGGTATAAAAAATAATCTCTCTCTCTCTCTCTCTCTCTCTCTCTTTTTCTTTTTTTTATTTTTTTTATTTTTGTTCTTCTCTCCCCCCGCTGTGTCTTAGGCTGCCCTATACCAGCGGTTCTTCCAATTTGTATTCATTTAAATTTAGAATTCTGCCATCAGGGTATCCAGTAGCTGTAAGAACCCGCTAGATAGCCGTTACAGCAACCTTTGATTTCCCTCCCAGCCTGTTTGCTGGATGTTTTGCTCTTGCCAAATCAATCAACGGACGCCTGCAATTGAGACCCCACTGCCTCTGTTCAGTGAGGTCCCAATGATATCCTACTTAATAATACTATTTAATTGATTTAATATTTACAGAATTTGGTATTTCTTATATTTTAATATCTAATACTTATATAAGAAAATTGTCAAATTTATGTACATTTTTTTTATGTATACATATATTTTATTTTTTTTTTTATATATACATTATATTCTAATTTATGTTCTTAAATTACTAATATTCTCATTGGAAACTTCCCACCTTATGCTATCCAGTTCTTTGCTTCGAAGACTGCCCCGGCGAAAGCCTTAAATGCATTGAAGATTTCTTCGGATTCCAAGAATTGACTAAAACTTGTCGGTGGCCATTCAAGTATAGAGAATTCTCCCGCGAGCTGAAGCCTTCTTCTGGCGTTATTTGGGCACTCAAGGATGATAGTTCTACAGTTTCTGTAGCTCCGCATCTGCAGTTAGGATTATCCCGGATCTTCAAGTAGTGCAGTCTATGATTAATGTCACCGTGGCCTGATAGCAATTGTGCTGTGTAGAAGTCTAACTCCAGCCAATTCATGTCTAATCTTTTCCTGACATCTGGGATGAATCTGTATGTGGTCCTACCTTTAGATGAATTTTGCCACCGGTCCTGCCATTGAGATACAGCCGTGTTGTACAAAATTGGTTTCGCTTCTGCAAACCTGGTCGTTCCGATATTGAAGACACTTGTGCCAACCCTTGCTGGAATACCTCTTGGTATGTTATACCTCGCAACGTTTATTCCAAGTTCTAAATCGATCGGCAACTGTCCTGCCAGAACCTGTAGTGCGTCAGTAAACACTGTCTATTTATTTAAATTTTAACGTCCATTTATTATTAACTACGAATTTTAGGACGGGTTATCTATAGGTTACCACCCTTTTCTAGCCAGGATAGGGGTGATGCCTTTTCTTTTTTCGAAAGAAAAGCCACCGCCCCTAGTGGGAATCGAACCGACGACCTTTGGCACGGAGTGTTAAGAGCTCACGCCTTAACCCTCACGGCTACCGGGTCTCCAATAGACACTGTCTTGTAGTTCCTAGTTAACATGAGGAGTGCTTTCCTTTGGGTCTGAATAAGCATTGCAGTCTGTGCCTTATTTAATTTGGGAAACCAGGCAGGAGCTGCGTATGTCACAAGAGGGAGATAAAGAGCCTTGTATAGGATCAGCCGGTTCTTTCCGTTTAGTCCCCATGTGTTCCTGGCTATAGATGCAAGGCACCCATCTCTCTCTCTCTCTCTCTCTCTCTCTCTCTCTCTCTCTCTCTCTCTCTCTCTCTCCTCCCCCCCTCTCCCCCCCGGGAGAATGCTATTACTATATTTTATGTTCAAATTTTTTTTCAAGGCAAAAGGTCAACAAATAAAACACTTCACTAGATAGTTTCACTAAGTCTCTATTTCTTGCGTTCGTGTTTGGTGCCTCTTCATGGGAACACCTAAACAAATAAAAAACTACAGCCTTAACTTGAGGAGGAGGACCTTCTGCCTATAACCATAATTTATTGATTTAAATAAAGGGTCAGTTAAGTAATAATTATACTTTTTATGTTATTTTCCAAATTACGAATAAAATTACAAAAAACATTTCCGATGAAGATTTTCAATTTCATTCTTTAAAATATAACAAAAATTGGGGATTTATTAGGGAAAATATCATTTCAAGGTTTTTTATATTTTACTCGTTTATTACCAGCAGAGTTAGGCAATATTTGAAATAATTATTTTAAAAATGTATTTCAAATATTATTTGAAATAAAAATTTCGGAAAAGTATTTCTTATTTGAAATAGTTTATTTTGTATGTAGTATTTTGATCTACTTCAGCACAGGAAAACCACGAAAACACCCAAGTCAGACGAAAAAGACTCAGGAAGAAAACATCGTCAACGTTATCGCCGAAAGCAAAACACTTAAGGGAATCAACAATTAGCAAAGAACATGCTAATCCTTTACCTGCATCTACAAACAGCCGTGCACAAATCCGTCCAGCAGAAAATAAACCCCCTAATATTTATTTAAGAAAAATAAAAGATTTCAAAGCCCTTGCCACGAAGCTGAAAAACGTTGCCGATAAAGATTTTAAATGCCGAGCTCGCTTTAACGATATTGTCATCAGCTCAGAAAATAGTGATGCTTATCGAAAAATTACAAAATTTCTGAACTCGATTGAAGCTGATTTTCACTGTTATCAGCTGCCCGAAGAGAAATCCTATCGTGTGGTTATTCGAAACCTTCACTATTCAACTCCAATAGAAGACATAAAGAAAGAGCTTACAGAACTCGGATACAGCGTGAAGAGAGTCACAAATGTGTTACATCCCATCACTAAAGCACACCTTCCCCTTTTCTTCGTAGATCTCGAAAAGACGGAAAAAAGCCGCGAAATATTTAAAGAAGAATTTCTCCTGTACACGAAGATCAAAGTCGAAGAGCCTCGTCGCCGGAAAGGTCTGACCCAGTGTTACAAATGCCAGGAATACAACCACACACAGGGATACTGTAGCCACGCTCCTAAATGTGTGAAATGCGGCGAACAGCACAACTCAAAGGACTGCACTAAATCTGCAGAACTACCGGCTTCCTGTGCGAACTGTGGCGAAAATCACCCTGCCAACTACCGAGGATGTCAGGTCTACAGAACTCTCTGCGCACTGAAGTCACACAGAGAGCGCTCAAGATCCAGAGTGACCAACCCACACCAGACGTCAACCACAGAGACTACCCGGAGAGATGCTTCAGGTCATCGCCCTCCACAACAGCATCAACCATCGAAGTCAACGCTGTCTCCAGTCCATCGGCCAAATGTTTCGTACGCCTCTCTTCTCTCTTCAACCTCCAAACAACCACAAAACAAATCCTTTCCAACCCTTCAAAAGGAAAAACCATTATCCACACCTTCTATTCCCACTTTTATCCAACCCTCAACCTCCCAGATAAATGATTTCTCTAAAAACGTTGAACAAACTCCCAAGACACCTAATCCTCCAAAATCACAAGACCCATTCACCATGATGTCCGCATTCCTCAACAAACTAGAAACCTTGTTAACCCCACTTATTTCCCTTATGACTTCCCTTATAACCGACCTTCTCCCCAAACTACTTAAATGATCCCACCCACTGCTCCTCTTACCATACTTCTATGGAATGCAAACGGACTTACAACAAGACGACTTGAACTGGAACTTCTACTCACAGAAAAGGACATCGACATTGCACTGATAACGGAAACACACTTACTCAACAAACACCATTTTTCAGTCCCAGGATACGTATCTTACAGGGCCGATCACCCAACTGTAGCCCACAACGGAGCAGCTGTACTTGTGAAGAACACAGTGGCTCATTTTCTTCACTCCACAATCTCGACAGACAATTTTCAGGTAAGTTCAATATCCCTTTCCCTTTCCTCTCAGAATTTCATAGTATCGGCTGCATATTTTTCCCCTAATAGTACCATCCACCATCCTGAATTCCTCTCACTATTCAGATCCTTTGGTCCTCGCTTCCTTATAGGGGCTGATTTTAATGCAAAACATCCCAGATGGGGAAGCCGTCTCACAAACTCCCGTGGCAGAATCCTATACGACATCCTTCAATCCCAAAACTACGAATCCATTTCCACAAACTCTCCCACCTACTGGCCTACAGATCTCTCTCGAACTCCAGACTTGGTCGATTTCTTCATCGCTTCTTGCCTAGGAAGTATATCCTATTCAGTGCAGTCACTGCTTGATCTATCCTCCGATCACTCAGCCATTCTCCTTAAGCTAGATACCGTTCCTCAACCTCGTGCCCAGTATCCTAGTCTCATCCAAGGTCCTATCAACTGGGAATTATTTCAAGAAATCCTCGCCGCTTCCATAGACCTCACTATCCCTCTCAAAACCCCCTCAGATGTCGACACTGCTGTTCTTACGTTTACAAAGCTCATACAGGACAGTGTCTCAAAATCATGTAGACTAAGAACACACCTTCCTTTCAATCCCAAACCTCAGCTTCCAGCTCACATCCAGAACCTCCTTACCGCCAAGCGCCGAGCAAGAGCTCTCTGGCAGAGAACCCGCTATCCCTCTCACCGTACCTCGTTCAACAGACTCTGTCGAAATTTAAAACAGGCTCTTTCCGAACATCGATCAAAATCCTTCAATGATTATCTTCAAACCCTATCCACACAAGATAATTCCCTTTGGACCGCTACCCGTAAAATCCTAAAATTCCATACCGTTCCACATCCTCTCCAACGCAGTGACGGCAGCTGGGCAAGGAGCGATGAAGATAAGGCCGACGTTTTTGCCGCACACCTCGAATCCACTTTTTCTCCGCACCCAAATACTAATTCTATCCACGACCAGCTGGTGCACGATTACCTTGATCACCCTCTTCCCCTCTCCCCTCCTCCCAAAGCTTTTCATCCTGCAGATGTAAAATACATCATTAAGCATCTCCCCAGGAAATCCCCTGGGTATGACCTCATTACATCCCTCATCCTAAAAAACCTACCCCAGAAAGCGATAATCTTCCTTACCTACATCTTCAATTCAATCCTAAGAACTACTCACTTCCCCAAACCATGGAAACACTCCATAATAATTCTTATCCCAAAACCCCAAAAACCTCCAAATACACCATCCTCTTATCGCCCTATAAGCTTACTCCCAATCATGTCCAAAGTTTTTGAAAAACTTTTTCTGAAGAGAATCCTTCCCATCGTTACATCCTCGAATTCCATTCCTGACCACCAGTTCGGTTTCCGCTCCCGGCACTCCACTATTCAACAATGCTTTAGCGTTGTTGACACAATATCCTACGCGCTTGAATGTAAAAACTACTGTACGAGTGCCTTCCTCGACGTCGCCCAAGCGTTCGATCGGGTTTGGCACCCGGGGTTGTTATACAAAGTAAAGCGTATTTTACCTCACACATATTACCTCATCCTTCAATCCTACCTCTCGAATCGTTCCTTTCAAGCAAGGTCTGGTACTACCTTGTCCTCCTCTCGACCCATATCCTCAGGCGTCCCACAAGGCAGCATCCTAGGTCCTGTCCTTTACCTCCTGTACACGGCAGATATCCCCACCCATCCAACTACACACATTACGACCTACGCCGATGATACAGCCATCTTTTCCTCTTCATCTGATCCCACTACAGCTTCCCAACAATTGCAGGAGCACCTTGAGTCTGTCGAGAAATGGTGCAACTTGTGGAAAATTAAAGTGAACCCAGAAAAGTGCTTCCATGTTACATTTACACTTAATAGGAGCGCCTGCCCTCCTGTATTCGTTTGCAGCAGTCAACTTCCAACATCAAATGAGGTACGTTACCTGGGACTCCTACTAGACAGCAGACTCACATGGAACCCACACACACGACTGAAAAGACAAGAGCTAAACAGGAGATATGGACTCCTACGACGACTACTTGGACCTGCTTCAAAGCTTACGACACAAAACAAACTCACAATTTACAAAACTATAATTAGACCTATCTGGACTTACGGACTTGAATTATGGGGAACAGCGAAAAACTCAAACATACAACGAATACAAGCATTCCAATCCAAAGTCCTTCGTAGAATAGTTAATGCTCCCTTTTATGTCTCCAACAAAACCCTACACAACGACCTTAATATTCCTTTCGTAAACGATCTCGCCAAATCCCGATTCCTAACCTTTCATTCCAAGTTGTCATCCCACCCAAATCCTAGAGGTCAATCCCTTTCCACCCAGACCCATCCTAAAAACCTCCCCAGGAGGCTTAAGAGACTTTGGCCCCGTGACCAGCTAAACTAACAGCGGTTAAAGACACCAAAAATAAATATTAAGATATAATAGGAAGTGTCGATAATGTTTGGCTCCTTCCATATTCTGTTCTACACTGATATGTATTCATTTACCAGCACAATTAATTATTGTATTTTATTGTACAGATTTTAAATAAACATGTATTCAGAGAAAAAAAAAAAAAAAAAAAAAAAAAAAAAAAAAAGTATTTTGAAATAAAATAATGCATGTATTTTGCTGTATTTCAAATACATTATTTCAAATAATCACCAAAATAATATTTTACAGAGAGGCATGATATTTGAAATAATTTGAAATAAATAAAATTATTTCAAATAATTAAAAGTATTTCAAATAATAATTTCATTTGAAATAATTATGTAATTTGAAATAATTATTTAATTTGGAATAATTATTTAATTTAAAATAATTATTTTAAGTATTTATTTTGAAATAATTATTTTAAACAGACATTTAAATGTTACTTTTGGGGTCTATTGGAAATAATTATTTCATAAGTATAAATGAAATAATTATTTTAAGAAATTCTCTGAAAAATTATTTTAAGAGAGTGTGAAATAATTGTTTGGTAGGTTTTAAGTGCTAATTAAAATTATCTCTCACTCTGTTGATATCGTTTTAATACATACACATTACTGAACAGAGTTGGGCATCAATCAATTAATTTCTCAATCATAAGATCAAACAATTAACCTTTTAATTGCGATTAATTTTTTAAAAGACGGATACAATCTACTCGCTATTAACTCCGTTAATTTCCGTTTGCAATTAATTTAGTCGTGATTCCACATCTTGATATTGTAAGTGATTTAATCGTGATTAATTCAATTGCATTTAACCATTCATTTGTTGAAGGAGGTAATAGGAGAGATATTGATTAAGGGACACGAATGTAAAAAGAGTGTCCCAGCAGTAATGGTGCGGGACTAGAAGTTTACCTGACGAGACCGAAAATAATCCATTTAAGCAGGGGATAGTGTAGATGGAGTGTAGTAGTGTCTGTGAGTGACCGGCTATGAGTCGACCAGAAGTGAGCCAGAGTAACCCAAGTGTGATTGGAAGTTAACTAGAGTAAAGCCGAAGTGGACTTCTAATGCTCCTGGAAGATGCCCAGAGCTGACCGGAAGTGGACCTGCCTAAAGTGGAAGTGGGCCAGAGTAGCCCAAGATTAGTCTGAAGTCAACCGGAAATGGCAATATATGATCGGAAGTGGTCAAAGTTGATAGAATATGACCGGAAGAGCACAAATAGTGGACAGGAGGTGAACTTCCAGTCCACCTCCTGTCCACTTCCAAATTTTCTTTACTTTAATAAATATATATATATATATATATATATATATATATTTTACGGCGCTTCGACCATTAGCGCGAACATCCAGGGTGGAGCGAGGAATTTTCCCAATGAGCCGTTGAATGAGAAAATTCCTGCCCCCGGTGGGGTTCGAACCCACCATCTCCCGCTTATGAATCTAAGGCGCTAGCCCCTAGACTATGGGGAGACCCCTCTATCATGTTATAGTTTTGTTTGTCCTTTAAAAGAAAGAACTGACTGTGCACACCTAACTATCCAAAGGACGGTTGCACATATATCTTCAATACAAGTAAATTTATTTAAAATACAATTATTTCAAATAAAATTATCTCAAATAAATTATTTTGAAATAATTGTATTTCAAATAAATTATCTTGAAATAATTGTATTTCAAATAAATTATCTTGAAATAATTGTATTTCAAATACATTATCTTGAAATAATTGTATTTCAAATACATTATCTTGAAATAATTGTATTTCAAAAAGTTATTTTAAAATAATTGTATTTCAAATAATAATATTTGAAATAAATGTATTTGAAATAATTCTTTGAAAATACTTTTCTTTGAAATAATATTTCAAATACATTATTTTGTATTTTTATTTCAAATACATTTTGCCCAACTCTGATTACCAGTATATATTTTAATATAACAAAAGCTTAATAAAGTGGATTTTAAAGCAACATATTCAAACTATAAAAAAAAGTCTTCTTAGCGGAAAGTGGAACTACATCTTCTTGGCGTGTTTCCATAGCGTTCTTATGCTCAGTCTCTTTTGGAAAGCTTCGAGTAGATATATAGGGTGCATCAGAAAGTCCGTGCTTTGAAAATGGTTTAGTTTGATTTCCCAAATGAAAACCTTTCCATATATATATATATATATATATATATATATATATATATATAATTATTTTGTTTATCGGCTAAAAAGTGCCTCAAAATTTAAGTTTACCAAAGCATTACACTGAAATATAAATTTATAATTAGCCAAATATATTTTTCCTCTAATCTCCAAGCTTTTCTGAACATTTTGGTGAAAAAATTATTGTTTCGTGTTAAATATTATAGAAGTTATGGATTTTTTTTATGGACACCAAAAGTGACAGCCCCAGAACCACCATTTTAACCATATTTTGCCAAATTTCGAAAATTCATAACGTAAAAACGGGTCAAGATTATTTCTTAAAACTTGGTATGGGTTATTAGGATGGTCAAATAAGCAAATAAAAAAATTGTCAGCAAAATCTGAGGACTTGAGTGACATACCTGGTTGAACTGGCATGGAATGACCCAGATGTCTTAGTTATTTATTTTTTCAATACAGATAATACTATGTTAATGTTTTTGTCTGCAGGAAGAATAATGCCCAAGCTGACCTTGTTCCTTCTGAAGTAGTGAAGGAAAAGTGGCCACTTCTTGTATGCGAGTTCTATGCTGAAAGGAGATCATGGATAGGATCTGATGAAATTGTAGACTGATATGTTTTTGTATTATTTATTTTTAATTTTCACTCTTCTAAAATATTTCCGCATATTTTATTTTTTTTAATGATAAAATATATTCTATAGTAGTAGGCGCTTCCTTCCTTAGAACCATCATAGCACTATGAAAAATAGGCAAGGCTGCGATGAAAACGCTTCCTTGAGCACCTATTTTTTCTTATTAAACGTCTATTAAAAGAGAGTTTCCTCTCTAAGCAATGGAAGTCTGAAACTCCCTTGGAAAACCAAAAAAACCTCCAAAAAATTTCAGACATTCTCTTGCATCAAACTGTTTCTAATTATGAAATAATTTTATTTCAAGTTCTTAATAATTTTTCAATCCAATGCATTAGCAATTAAAATTGAAAAGAATTGTACTGTATTTACTGTTTATTTCTGTAATATTATAATCCATTTTGGAAATAAGGAGTAAGGCCAACACAATTTCCGGTATTTGAATGTTGAGCTATTGTGTATTTTTAGAAAGTTACTTAAAAAAAACTCTGGTTTATAAAGTGTTTTCAGGCTATCTCTGATATTAGAATTTTTGTTGGCCAACATATGTTTCTTTGAGCAAGAGTGGAGGGGGGGGCTATTGAAGATTAATTTAAAATACAATAGTTATATTACACCCAAGCTTGAAAAATATCTAGGAATCTCAATTTATGTTCCATGGATCATTTTTTTTAATCAATTTTAGTTTCAACATCATTTTAGAAGAGTTAACTTAAAATATAAAGCACCTATGTCGTTTCATTATTTAAATATATATATATACAGGGTGTTCAAAACTAAATTGACACCCCCTTTTTTTCCACAATTTTTGAAATTTAAAAACAAAACTTGGTGGGTCTTAACCTGGTCGAATATGCATTCGTTGGACCTAATGCACGACCCATCAACTTTCTCCAGTTCTTCTCCAGAGACCTTAACTCTGGAATCTCCAATGGAAAGGGGTTATTTTTATGACAGATTATTGTAGAGAATTGAATTTTATGTCTATATTATATCTGTCATTTTTTTGCTAAATCGCACCAATGAGTAACAAATTGCCCAAAACCGAAAAAACCCTTGTTTTTCGACACTTTTCTGCCAATATCGTAGAAAATATGCCCTTAATGAAAAAATTAGTCAATATAAACGTTGTAGAGGATTAAATTTGCTTCCCAAAAAGTACCTTGAAATGCCTAAAATGTTAATAGGAATGGAGAAAAATACACTTTTGTTTTCAGAAAAGTGTATTATCAATGTGATCTACGCTTGATTAAAACGTACTTTTCTGAAAACAAAAGTGTATTTTGCTCCATTCCTATTAACATTTTAGGCATTTCAAGGTACTTTTTGGGAAGAAAATTTAATCCTCTACAACGTTTATATTGACTAATTTTTTCATTAAGGGCATATTTTCTACGATATTGGCAGAAAAGTGTCGAAAAACAAGGGTTTTTTCGGTTTTGGGCAATTTGTTACTCATTGGTGCGATTTAGCAAAAAAATGACAGATATAATATAGACATAAAATTCAATTCTCTACAATAATCTGTCATAAAAATAACCCCTTTCCATTGGAGATTCCAGAGTTAAGGTCTCTGGAGAAGAACTGGAGAAAGTTGATGGGTCGTGCATTAGGTCCAACGAATGTATATTCGACCAGGTTAAGACCCACCAAGTTTCGTTTTTAAATTTCAAAAATTGTGGAAAAAAGGGGGGTGTCAATCGAGTTTTGAACACCCTGTATGTATATATATATATATATATATATATATATATATATATATATATATATATATATATATATATATATATATATATATATATATTCTATAATGGTTATCATCTGTGAAGATCTTTAGTATGAAGGCCATACTTATGCATTCCCAGCCTATATTTAGGAGAAGGCCCTATATACTAGAGGTTTCCTTGGACGCAAGTCTGGCCAATTATGTTTCACTCGGAACAGTTATCCACTTGACCTTTAATAACTTAGTGGATATTTAATATGCATTTTTCTTAATAGAATATTTGTGTTTGTTTATCTTCATTTTGCCTCTTTAACTATAATTTCCAATTATTATAATTATTAGATCTTAAATTTGGACATTTCTTCACATTGCAATGAAAAGGAAACAGTTCATATTTGATTTTGTAAATGAAATGAATGTTCCCCTATTTTTCCAATATATGGATAAGTGATTTGTTGTTGTATATAAGTATTGGAGTTAGTATTATTGAATGAATAATAATGTGTATTTTCTTAATTAAAATGTATACTGTTGACTCTAATGTTCTATATTTTTATAGATTTTACTGAAATTTGAAAAGAAGAAAATATGTGGTTATCTAGATTGGAATTAAAAAAAAATGTTGATAGCGTGTGTAATGTTTATTACATAATTTATTAAAACCTTTTTTAGAAAGTTCCAGGCCTCTCTCAAAACAGTTTGCCTATGAAAGTTATGATATCATAGTATTGGGCCAAGTTTTAGGCACTTAATACCTTGTCAAGGCAATACCGTCAGCCGGGGTGACTATTGTTCATGGGGTGAGAATTGTCAAAAGCTAGAAATTTTCAAATTTGGCAGTAAAATTTTCCCTGTAGATTTTTTTTGGGTGTTTTGGTACCTAAAATGTAGCCTAAATATTTATGGACAAACCTCCATAGGGTTAATTATTTTTTTCTTCAATTTTCAAAAAGAAAAAAAATTGTGAACATTTCACAGTTTTGTGAAACTTTTGGTATGTGGAAAACTTCCTACCCAGAACCTCTTAGTTTGGTCTGACAGGTCTTCCTGTTCATTTGGGTGCTCGGCAGACACCTCACGCAGTAGCAGGTAAGCCTAGATTGTATATTTTGATGTTTACATAGAAGTTATAACATTTTACCCAAACCCTTGTCATTTTGGAGTCACTTTTAGGGTGACAATTGTCACAACTTTGAGGTGACACTGTATTCTCTTCAAATGTTTACCACCTACCTCTACCCACATTATGTATAATATTATATATATAATATATTATATATATTATATATATATATATATATATACATACAAATTTGAACCACCTATATTTTTGTGATCTATGGGGTCTGAAACAAGAAAGTTTCTAGTCGGCACTTCCAGATTACGCCATAAGGCCAACCTCAAAAGCGGGTTCTCCCTATGGAGATAGGGAGTAACCACGCTAAAACTGTGCAAGTTGGAAATGGACAAATAAGTGAAAGGGTATTACAGTGAAACCTCCCTTAACGGACACCTCTATTAACGGACGTTTCCTCGCAGTCCCGAATTTTTCTATAGGTAAAATAAACCTCTATATTGCGGACACCTCTGTACAAAGGACACGGACAGAAAAATCTGATTTTTTACCTCCTTACTACGGACAATTACAGCTAATGTTATTTATAGAAGCGTTCCCATCGGTGTAGGTTTCCAGAAAAATCCGTTAACAATAACAAACTCTTTGTAAGAATAAGATATATATAGAGAATAGTGACTAGTGATATCTTCCTAGGTATTTCACAATAGGAACCCCTTCCTTTTCAGCAGAAGCATATGATTTTCCCGCTGGCAGATTACTGTTGTTTTGCCTATGCGGTATCACGGTTCCGGGAATATTTCATAAGTCTGTTCGGTTCACATTCCTTCCTCACTTTTCATTTGGGTTTTAGCTCTTGTTGAGTAAATATCGTGCTTTGTCTTCAATATGTCTAATCGTAAATCTCTGACACTTAAAGAAAAAATTGACATGATAACATTTTACAATCGCGAAAAATGTGGTGTGCGTAAAGTTGCCGAGTTTTTAAATAGGGAAACACAAGCAGCAGAAATATTGAAAAAGAAAGATGAAATTTTGAAGAAACGGATGGAAAATTGTGACAAAAATGTTTTCCGAGAACTAAGAACTTCTTTATGCTTTAAACTTTTTAGAATAAAAACTTTTTTTAAGTTTATACTTATTGAACTTCTTTCTATATACTTAAAAAAAAAACTTGTTATGGGTAATTATTAAATGGTTAGTTAAAACATGAATTAAAAATTCGGTAGGTATCCATCTCGACCAACCCCTCTGTATAGCGGACACCACTGTATAGTGGACAACTTTGGTTCTCCCAGAGGTGTCCGCTATAGGGAGGTTTCACTGTATTAGGTTCTTGACAATGTATTAAGTGCCTAAAACTTGGCCCAATACTTTGTTATCATAACTTTCATAGGCAAACTGTTTTGGGAGGAGCCTTGAACTTGTCCTCTTTTTTCCGTTATTAGCGCGGTTACTCCCTACCTCCATAGGGAGAACCCGCTTATGAGGTTGACCTCACGGCGCAATCCGGAAGTGCCAACTAGAAACTTTCTCGTTTCAGACCCCATAGATCACGAAAATATAGGTGGTTCAGATTTGTATATATATATATATATATATATATATATATATATATAGGGGAAGGTGTTGTACCTTTGACCACTTTGCACAATTTAATTTTTTTTAGCTTGAATATTAAGGCTAAATTCATTTTTTTTATTTCATTGTAATTAGTATTCTATTGTTTATCATATTTAATTTTTTCAAGGTTCTAACTTTACATTTAACATTTTTTATTAATTTTTAAAAAAATAATCGTACAGTGGTCAAAGGTACAACATGTAGTTGTACCTTTGACCATGGTAAAAAACAACACAGCAGTGCAGAAAAAAAAATTGTATTGAGTAATATTATAATTAATTGTAAGTTTAATAAATACAGGACATGGATGTAAGCATAATAAAAAGCTATTATTGATATTATGTTATGCTTAATATGCTAAAAAATCCAGTCCAATCGATAAACGTTTTAACTGTTAAGCAGATCCACTAGCAATAGTAGGGTATGGGAGTTTAGCCACAATTTCTTCAATATCAATATTATACAAATTTTCATCTTCTCTCGTAAACTTGTCACTTAAAGTTTGTTTTTTCAAACATTGGACATTTAATACCACAGATCTCTGCGACTAAATATGTAATAGTCTTTTTACTTTTATTTTTAACAAGTATAAAATTTCCTTTTCCCAAATCATATTTTTCAAATTGTTGCTGGTTATCGACTTAACTCACGACATTTATCAGACAGATCAACGTCACTTTCCCCTGAAGAAATTTCCGTGTCAGTATCAGAATCTGAAATGTCATTAGAATCATTTTCTTTTTATTTACCACTTTTTAAGGAAGGGGTTTATTTGCATGTGATGTCTTACGATTAGGGGGGTGCTTTCGGTTTTTTATTTTTCACCTTCAATAATTAGCTTTTCAGGAATATCTGCCAGGATACGAGGTTTCCCTTTAGGCCGGCCCCTATTTGACATTTTCCTTGCCTCCGCTTTTCGGCAAGGTATTACAACTTCAAGTGGAACGATAAGGGGTGATAGGTTCGAACTGCTAAACTGAGGATTAATAAAGTCGGTTTGAACTTATTTAATTTATTATTTTTTAAATTATTTGAACAATTGAAGAAACCAATATTAATTTTTAAAAAAAAAAAATTTGTAGCAGAAGAACATAAAAGTTGAATTCTGTAAAAATTACTCAGGTGACTTTGACCTGGTCAAAGGTACAACAACTAGTCATGGTCAGAGGTACAACACCCTGGTAGTGTAAATTAAAATGCATGCTAAAAATTTTAGGGTTAAGATAAATCAATTTCAAAAGCTACACCATGTTTCTTATTGTAATAGCTACTTTGTCAAATGATTTCCATCTAAAAAGGCTTAATACAAAAAATATTATGAGGCAAAACGTCATCAATAAATAACTTACATTTTTATTATAGAAATGGATAAGTATTTTTTTCAAGAATCCTCTTTGACTTGAATAATCCAAAGTAGGTTACACAAGCCCTCTAGTGAAGGAGCTAAACACTAATTACTCCAAAATGTATAAAATGTTGCTACGTGCCGCGACAGCCTCGGTGGTCAAAGGTACAATATGGTCAGAGGTACAACACCTTCCCCTATATATATATATATATATATATATATATATATATATATATATATATATATATATATAAATTCGTAACGCTTACGTTTTTGAGTTCATATGCTTGGAGGTACTTGTTTTATAGGTTTCTTAACATGAAGGAAAATGAATGAAACCATTTTTAAGGTGATATCTATAATCATTTTAGAGAAAAGTGGAATAAATGTTTTTGTGAGTCATTATTTTTTTGTGAGTACTTAAAATCGCGGGATTCAATTGAAATATTTTCTACATCTTGGAAATTAATCCCTACTAATATGTTTAAATTTTGGTTATATTTGGAGTTAAGGAAGTATGCGAAAAAATTATTTTATTAATAGACATGAAAAGTTTTCCGATCTTCATACATTGTTCGTAAATATCTCGATAACGGTTGGGAAATCGTGGTAAGTGGAAGGTGACCATTCGAATGCTTACTAAATTCTCTACAAAAAATTTTCTGAAGCAATATTCGATAGGGCAACGTCTATCAGAGATATAAGCACTTAAAAATTAAAAAGTTTTTGTTTTGTTGTTTTGAAAGGGTGTTTCTCTTTGTTTATCTCACTTTTTAATTGGCTCTTTGTTTATCTCACTTTTTAATTGGCTCTTTTTTGTTATTTAAATAGTATTTACCAGTAACATTAATATTGTAGTAAAATAAGCTCAGAAACGGTGAAAAATATTGCTAATGCGTTTGGAGTGGCTGTGGTAATCAAGATGGCTGTGGCTAATCATGATGACCTATGCATAGTTTGTTTTGAATTCTCCTACCTATATAGCCTTCCTCATAGCCTCCAACTGAAGTTATCCTTATTTCTTATTTTATAGAAAGATTTAACCCACGACAGAATGGAATTTTATTTGAAGCGCATATTTACAGTTGATTATAACAGTAAAACGAATTTGCTGGCCAAACAAGATACTTAAAATGAAAACGAATTTTTGGTTGTTTAGAATAGAGCCTTCTCAGCAGTAGTCGAAGGGTAAGTACTTTTTCAGTACATAATTGTATTGACTTATTCAGCCTTCCTCAAGAATGAGGATTAAGAATTATCCGCTTCTGTGTAAGTTGCCTAATGTCAGTTTCCTGTGGTTTGTGATGCTAATCTATTCCATTTCTTCGAGATGTACATAACCGCGCTAAGATGACGCAGTTCCTGCGAGTCGGACTTTTGATATTTTAGGGGGGGATCAATACTTTTAGCGCGGTTCCTCCTTCCCTTCATAGGGAGGAACCCCGCTTATAAGGTTGATCTCATGAAACAATCCGAAAGTGCCGACTAGAAAATTTCACGTTTCAGAACCCCTAGAGACCGAAAATAACGGTGGTTAAAATTTGTATATATATGTATTTATATATATATATATATATATATATATATATATATATTTGTCTGTACAAAAATTTGTCGTCCAATTTGAAAGGTCAAGTTCGTTAACCAGCAAAATCCGCCCACTGGAAGATGGCGTTTGGGGCGAAATTCGCGCAAATAAAAATCGTAACGCTTACGTTTTTGAGTTCATATGCTTGTAAGTACTCGTTTTATAGGCTTCTTGGGCTAGTAAAACGAATGAAACCATTTTTAAGGCGATAGCTTTAACCGTTTCCGGAAAAATCCGAAAAATAGTTGTTAAATCAAGTTTTTGGTTTGGTTACTTAGAATCATGGGATTCGGTTAAAATATTTTCTGCATGTTTAAATTCCATACATACAAAGATGTGTAAATTTTGGTTACGTTTGGAGGTTATGAAGAATTAGAATAAAATATTTTATTAAGAGACATGAAGAGTTTTGGGAACTTCGCATATTTTCCTTAATATCTCGAAAACAGTTGGGAAATCGTCATAAGTGGATGGAAACTATTCAAAAGCTTACTAAATTCTCTATAATTAATATTCTGAGAAAAAGTTCGATTAGTCTATGTCAATCGAAGAAAACGGTGATGAAAACTTTGAATGTGTTCTTTTGAACGGTTTTTCGTAGTTGTTAAGCTCACTTTTTAATTGTTTCTTTTAAATTGTATTTATTTGATAAAACATTTAGAAATTATAAACATTTTGATAGTTTTGAATACATTGGACAATGAAATAAACATTTCATGTCTGTAGCAGTGGAGCCTGGCCAAGCCAGGCTCTAGGGTGTTCTCTAGGATACGCTGCTGGCCCTTTGTCACCGGTCCGTCTAGGTCATTCCATCGGGTTTTAGGTGATATCATCCAGAATAGGTTTTTTTAGGTTCTTCCAAATTTGCATGAATGATACTACAAGACGCGAATCATATAAAAAATCGATCTTTATCATGTTTAGGAGAAAGGAATAAAAAGTGAACATTTACTTGTAATAGCAAAAAAAGTCCGACTCGCAGGAACTGCATCATCTTAGCGCGGTTCCGTTCATATCCCTAGTGTCATTTGAAAAGCTTAGAAAAGAAATAAACTTATTTTTTTATATATAGCTCGTGAAAATTGTCGAAATCCTCTCGAACATCTCGAATAAAAGTGATATTAAGGCGTCAGGGACACCGACAGTAGTTAACTTATTCACAGAAGCGGAAATTACACAATCCGGCTCTCTTTCTAAAGCAAAGCTCTATAAATCAATACAAAATATGCCTAATAAAGCCTTTCTAGTGGATACAGAAGGATCAAGAAGAAGTTCAAGAAAGATTGAGTAGAATACCTTGCCTAATATAGCCTATATAGAATAATATGCCGAATAAAGCCTATCTAGTAGATACAGAAGGACAAATAACAAGTCTTGACGAATAAAAAGTCAAAATATAGAATAATATACCTAATTAAGTCTACGGAGTAGATACAAATGGACCAAAAACAAGTCTTGAGGAATCTTGTTTTTTTTTTCTAATTAAATACTTTTTATCAATATTTTGTATATAACCTGTGTTGAAAACTATTGATTGCTAATTTATGAATCGGGTTACAACTAAGTAGTCTTTATGAATATTTAGTATATAACCTATGTTTGGAACTGTGTTATTTCAGAATCTAGTATAGTTTAAGAAATTTTGGGGAATGAAATCATAAGGTTGCTCTCCGTAACCTGGCTGGGCTTTGTATTTGTGTCGGCAGATCTAATGGTTGGCTTGTCTTACATACATCAGATAGAACTAACCTGGTTAACAGGTGGTTCTAAAGGTTAATAGAATTGCATATGATAAATAAATATATTCATTATGGTGCTAAAGCTTGTACTTATTACATGGTGGCAGCGGTAAATTAAAAAAAATGAATCCAATTGAAGAAATTACAACAGCTTTTTTGGAAGCTTTGAAGTCTTCAAGAAACGAAGGAACTACTGGCTTTGAAGTTAAGCCTCCTGAAGAATTTAACTTCCAAGATTCTTCGAAATGGACGCTTTGGATACGAAGGTTTGAATTTTATAGGTCAGCAAGCGATCTCAGTAACAAAGGTGAATGCCAACAAATTAATTTTTTGACTTATTCTTTGGGTTTGGAGGGAGATGAATTTCTAACCTCTATTGGTTTACCTCCGGATAAAAGAAACACTTACGCCCAGGTGAAGAAACATATTGTCGATCATTTCAGGTTAAGAAAAAACTTATTTTACGAACGTTCAAAATTTCTTTTGAGAACACAGGCACCGACTGAACAGATAGACAATTATATACAGGACTTATACAAATTAGGGTAAAACTGAAGGAGAGTGTCCTCAGCACCGATTTTCTTCAAAGTTTGCACTATAACGTATTTTGATGCACTAAACACGAATCCGTTGAAAAAAAAAAAAAAGGGTAAACCTGAAGGAGATTGTCCTCAACACCGATTTTCTTCAAACTTTGCACTATAACGTATTTTGATGCACTAAACACGAATCCGTTGAAAAAAATTGCTGTTCTCAATCAGGAAAGAAGTTATTTAAAAAAAAAGTTCACTGTTATGAAGGTTAGGGAAGACTGCCTTGGACGACTTTTGGGCCATAGAATTCTTTTCATTTCTGCGAGTTGGATTGACTAGGGGTTTTGATGTTTTCTTGAGCGAGCGGAAACGCATAGCACGTATGCCCAAAAGCGACAGTTTACGACCAAGTCAGCTACCACAAGGTGAGTCTAAATTTCAATTACACTTCGTCATTAAGGACTATTGCGCGTGTTTACATATAAGCTGTTTACCCCGTCTTTTATAACCTCCATAACAGTGAACTTTAGTGCTTAATAACTTCTTTCCTAGTTGCGAGAAACTTTTTTTTTCAACGGATTCGTGTTTAGTGCATCAAAATACGTTATAATGCAAATTTTGAAGAAAATTTGGTCGTTTGTAACCCGCTAACAGCACCTTTGGTCGTTTGTAACCCGCTAACAGTGAACTTTTTTTTTAAATAACTTCTTTCCTGATTGAGAACAGCAATTTTTTTCAACGGATTCGTGTTTAGTGCATCAAAATACGTTATAGTGCAAAGTTTGGAGAAAATCGGTGTTGAGGACAATCTCCTTCAGGTTTACCAAAAAAAGTTGCTCGCAACTAGGAAAGAAGTTATTTTAAAAAAAAGTTCACTGTTATGAAGGTTAGGGAAGACTGCCTTGGACGACTTTTGGGCCGTAGAATTCTTTTCATTTCTGCGAGTTGGATTGACTAGGGGTTTTGATGTTTTCTTGAGCGAGCGGAAACGCATTGCACGTATGCCCAAAAGCGACAGTTTACGACCAAGTCAGCTACCACAGGTGAGTCTAAATTTCAATTACACTTCGTCATTAAGGACTATTGCGCAGGCGCGTGTTTACATATAAGCTGTTTACCCCGTCTTTTATAACCTCCATAACAGTGAACTTTAGTGCTTAATAACTTCTTTCCTAGTTGCGAGCAACTTTTTTTTTCAACGGATTCGTGTTGAGTGCATCAAAATACGTTATAGTGCAAATTTTGAAGAAAATCGGTGCTGAGGACACTCTCCTTCAGTATTACCCAAATTAGCAGCCAAATGTGACTGGACTTGTGAACATTGTAATTTTGGAAAAGATTTGTAATTGCTCAAATTAGTTACTGGCTTAGCCGATAGACATCTTTCTACTGAACTACAGTTATGTCGAGAGTTAAAGATAGATGAGGCTGTCGAACGCAACCGTTTAGCTTCTGTCATAGAATCACAGCAAGACATGATCCGTGGCCAATCAAATAATAATCCTGGAATCTGTAATGTCTTTAAAAGATACAAAGACATCTGTAAATTATGAAAAGATACAAAAAATTAACTTAGGAAAATATATTACAAAACTCATAAATATAATTTATATTTCTTCGATCAATCTTACTGTTGGTTTCTTTATTCGTTGTGGGCGAACTGACTGTTGATAAGCTATGTCTTGGCTGGTTAAATTCTCCTGGTCCTGAGTTGGCTCCAATGTGGCCTCATTAGTATCCTGAGTAGGTTCTGCAAGGCTCGAAGTCGCCTGCGGACACTCTTGTGAAGTAGAAGGCCCATGTATTTGGTCCACATCCCTAGTCCAGTGTCTATTCAAAGTAGACATGCGCGCCGCTACGCCACGCCGGGTTTTGAGTGATGCGCCGCCGCCGAGCCCATTCAGTCGGCGCGCCGATTTCGTTGGACAAAATGGTGTAACGGGTGGGTGAGGATAGGAAAAATGGGAGTGCACTGCGTGTTGTCAGGCTGGCGCCATTTTGAGCTCACCTGATCACGTAAACGCTTGTGTGTTGTGATTGTTGATCAGCAAATGACAAGTTTGTATCGGAAAAGCGTAAGATAAAAGAATTTAATATAAACATGCTCCTTAACTTAACAAATAAATCCAGCTTTTGAGGGAAATAGTTTGGAAACCTCGCCATTAAAGAGAAAAACTAAAAAATAGTCAGACTCGCAGGAACTGCGTCATCTTAGCGCGGTTCCGTTCATAACCCTAGTGCTATTAGTAAAGGAATAAATACAGTTTTTGCTATGGTTTGATGTTTCGTTATAAATATAAAATAAGATCTCAAACAGAAGGAAGTCGCCGCAACTGGAAACTGACAGTAACCTAACCGGAACTGACTCCCCGCCAACAAACGTTCGCCCTGCGAAAACACTATTAATATCATTTAGTTTCTCATTGCCTTCTTTTACTAATAGACTAATTTTTATGAAACTTACAATTTGAAACAAGTGAGTTAAACAAACACAAAACCCCGTTCAAAAGAATAAAAGAAATGCTTTCGAAGTTTTAAAGCTTTATTTATCCGATTTACATCACCCCATCGGAAATTACTTTATAACCATTTTTTTATAGAGACATCAGTAAGCTTTCGAATGGTAACTTTCCCCTTGCCACAACTTTTCAACCGATTTAAAAATATTTACTAAAAATTACGAAGATCCCAAACGTCCACTAATAATTTTTTTTTTTCGAATACTTCCTTAACTCCAAATGTAATCAATATCTTAGTTTAGATGAAATTCAAACACATAGAACACATTTCAATGGAACCCCACGATTTCATGTACCAAAACCGAAAATGAGTTATATGTTTGTTCAACTTATCTCAAAGACTGTTACAGATATAGCCTTAAAAATGGTTCCATTCGTTTTCGTATGTTAGGGGGCGCGAGTATCTGCAAGTATTTAAACCCGAAAACGTAAGCGTTACGATTTTAGCATAAATATGTTTAAGCGGTGACTAAACAGGAAAAAACCGTTACAAAATAGTGTATGCTGGCGTTCGCGCATGCGCAGTAGGCTTCCAGCATGCTCAGGTGCGATCACGCATCCGCAGTGGCGTAAGCGCAGGTGCAGTGGCGGTCGCGCATGCGTAGTGGCCACCTACAAAAAAGGCGACTGTATGTGTCACAAAAAAGTGTCCGCTGGAGTACGTGCAGTGGCCATTTTCAAAAAAGAAGACTTTATGTTATACAGTACATTACATAGGTTTGTCGGGTTGACCTTAGCGTTACAAAAATGTGTCCGCTGGAGTACGTGCAGTGGCCATTTTCAAAAGGTCCGTCACGCAGAAGCTGCATAACTAAGCACTTTCCTCAGAATTTGGGTAGTGTAGACTGCTTTCCAAAACAATTTGCTTAAAATATCCAACATAAATAAAAACATGAATAGTTCTCTTTTAATTTTGTAATTAATTTGCCTCTAGAGTTATGTTTACATATAGTAACTATTACACTACTTAATAAATACAAAAAACTTCATATTTTCGTATTTTGATCTGACGCAGGAACAGGATACTGTCCCTCTAGTTGTAGAGAGCGCTCCTTGCGGCGGCCTTGCGAACCTAATTCTATTGAAATATATTACAAAGTAAACCCCTCTTTCCGATTGACCGATTTAGCTCATTTTTACAACACTTCTTTCCCATGAGTTACCCACGACGTATACCGCGTTTCGTTACAATACAGCAGAAATTACGACCGGTATGAGTATATCAGTAATTTGGGTCCGGAGTAAACCCCCCCTCCTAAAGAACCGATTTAGTTTATTTTTACAACACATTTTTACCTGTAGATTACCACTACGAATACCGAGTTTCGTCGAAATATACCAAAAATCACGGCTGGTAGTGGCGAATTGCTATTGTGGGCCCGAAGTAAACCCCCCCCCTCCTAATGAAACGATTTAGTTTATTTTTACATCTCACTTTTCTCTCTAGATTACCACTACGAATACCAAGTTTCGTTGAAATATAACAAATATTACAGCTGGCATGGTCAAATTAGTGTTTTGTGTTCGGGGTAAACCCCCCCTTCCGGTGGACCGATTTTGGTGGTTAACGAACTCGTTCAATGGTTTGCTAATTGAATGCTATATACCAAGTTTCGTGACGAAAAAACAAAAACTCTGGCTGCTATCGTGTTAACAGACACACACATATATATATATATATATATATATATATATATATATATATATATATATAAATTTTAACGGGGGTCATTTTCGGTGTCTACTAGGTAAGATCGATAAAGATTTGAAGAAATTTTTCAAAAATTCCGTCATGAGTGCAACCTCAATAGCTACTTTCCTTCGGAGGAAAGTGCTAAAAAGATGACCGTATGTTATACAGTACATTACATAGGTTTGTCGGGTGGACCTTAGCGTTACAAAAATGTGTCCGCTGGCGTTCGCTTATGCGCGCGGTGGCCATGTTCGAAAAAGAATATGTTCTACAGAACATTAATAGGTTTGTCGGGTGGACCTAAAGCATATTTATCTTCCTGAACTGAAGCAGAAGGCTCTAAACAAATTTTTTTTCGCACGAATTTCGTATCAAACCCCATGTTCCCATGGAGGACAAATTATCCTGATTAACGAGTTTGACGCTTCAAATTAGACGATTTTTGTACCAAAGTTCAGAAATATATATATACATATATATATATATATATATATATATATATATATATATATATATGTGTGTGTGTGTGTGTGTGTGTGTGTAAACACATTTAAGGAGGTTAAAAAAATTGCCCACGCCGCGCGAGCCGCCGCCGCCGACCTTTTTTGTGCGGCGAGCCGCCGCTGGAGAATTCAGCCTCGGCGCGCATGTCTAATTCAAAGATGGAACAAAAACAAGACGCCTTCGAGGTCCTAAACATCTAACCACAGATGCTGGAATCCATTTTTCCCCTGAATTTCTGTAGTTTCGGACATAAACTGAACTTCCTTTTTGATAAGAGTCAGAAACTGTAGGTGACCCACAATATGCACTCACTTGTTTTTCCTGAGCCATTTGCACCTTAGTCGACATAGCATCCACGGTTGCCCTTTCCTCAGCAAACAGTAGAGTGGTGATAAAATTGTTGCTAAATCAGGCAGAAACTTTGACAAGAAGTTTACTACTCTCAAAAACCGCTGAAGTTCCTTAACATCATTTGGTATTGGGGCTTCCAAAATTGCACGAACCTTGTCATCGGTTGAATGTAATCCTTGAGCATCTATTCTGAAACCTAGATATTCAATCGAAGTTTTGCCAATCTCGCATTTCTTAATAGACATAGTGAGGCCTGCTTCTCGAAGCTTTTCAAGTACTTTGAATACTCTAGTCCGCAATTCTTCTACATTTCGGGCTCCTATTAACACGTCGTCAATCATGACAGACGTACCTTCTAGCCCTGATAACAAAACATCCATAGCTTTCTGAAATTTGCTTGGAGCGGAAGCAATGCGATGTTGTAAGGATGTCACGTGAATCTTCATCAACCTCATATTGTTGGTAAGCATGTGAAAGGTCACTTTAGCAAAAACTAAACAACCTTGTACACGTTGAAAAAGATCCTCTCCTCGTGGAAGTGGGTGTTGATCGATGAGAAGATGAGGGTTCACTGTCAGTTTATAATCCCCACAAATACGAATCGATCCATCTTTCTTTAACACCGGGACAATTGGTGATCCCCATGGGCTATAGTCCAGTGGTTCTAGAATTTCATCATGAACCAAACGGTCGATCTCTGTATTAACGCGAGCTTGCATGGCGAATGGCACAGGCCTTGCTTTTATGAATTTAGGTTTTGTATTAGGTATCAAATCCAATTTAACTTTTCCTTTGTTGAACTTGCCCAACCTATCAGCACACAACAACGTTGACATATCGCTGTTGTAAGATAGTGGCTGCGCTGTCCTATGATTACTAGGGCCAACTATTTTGAACCCAAGATGCTCAAACCACATTCTCCCCAACAGTGGAGGCCCAGTAGAATTAACCACATAAAATGTCATATTCTGATATTCTTGATTTTTGTATCCAACAGAAACGTTTACTGCACCCAATGGCCGAGATTTTTCATTGAAATAAGATACAAAAGTCTTTCGAGTAGTCAACAATGGCAAATGTGAGCAACTTTCTTTATAAACTGAAAGGGGTATAATAGTACTCAGACAGCCTGTGTCTATCTGAAACGATATTTCAGTATTCCGATTTAATTTAAGCGTTACATTATTTGCACGCGTTATTAATTTGCATGTTGAGGCGGCAACGACGTCATACTCCTAATGATGCTAGTCTCTATTGGGCTTGCCTCTTTGGGAGTGTGGCAAAACTGTTATTGTGCCTTCCTCTCTGGGCAAGGCGGTCGGCACGTGTCTCCCTTCTGCCGGAAGCCTTCTAGTCTTATTCGTGTGTTATACTAGTGTGTATGTTGCTACGCAGCGAAATTAATTAGCGAGTAGAACATGTTTGGTTCATGTGTATTTCACACTGGCCAGTGTATATTGAGTATAGTGAGTAATTAGTTGTAAGTTAGCATTCTTGTAATAATCAACTTTAATTTAGTAACTCATTCAATTTATTATTTTTATGTATTTAACAATTTATTTAATTTGGCATCGCATGTAATATAATTTATTCTTTTATTTATTTAACGATGCATCAGTCATAATTTTAATAATTCATTTAGTTTAAAAAATCGTTAATTTTAATAAATCATTTTATTTAAGAATTTATTTCATTTAGTATATAACTTAAATTAATAAAGCATTCATTTTTATAAATCATTTGGAGTTTATTTAAAAGGAACCCGCAAATCTTTACATTGGTGACCCCTAAATTTTATTTTAAATTGATAAAGGTTTGCAAGCATATATTTTTAGTTTCCTTTAGCATTATATTTCCTTTCTTTAATTCTTACCTCTCTTCTTATTGTTTATTTTTAATTCTTCATTTACATATTTTTTTTTTTTTTAATTCTTAAGATTGTTTATTTTTAATTTAACTTACCATTGTTATTATAGGATTTTTTTTGTTTTTTTTTTCACAATAGTTAATAATAATAACAATAATTATGACTGATCCAGAAGATATTTTTTCGGAAGAGAATAAAACTCCTTCTCAACTAGTATCAGCTCTTTCCTCCGAAAATAAAATACCACCGTTTTGGAAACCAGACCCCGAATTGTGGTTTTGTGCGGTCGAGCAGGTATTTCGTAGGGCGAACATTAAGAATTCTGAAATTAAATTTCAATTAGTAGTTCCAAAGCTCGATTTTGATGTGTTACGGCAGGCGTCAGACATTGTAAAAAATCCCCCCGAAGACTGTTATGATGCCTTGAAGAAAAGACTAATTGACGCGTTCTCTGAATCGGAAAACCGACGAATTCTCCAACTTTTAGAAGGTAAACAGCCCGGAGATGAGAAACCTTCCCAATTACTGCGTCACATGCGGACATTGGCTGGCTCTTCGACATCGGAAGAAATGCTAAAATCGATTTGGCTTCGTTCCCTCCCGTCAGGTATACAAGCAATTGTTTCGGCTACTGAAACCTCGGACCTCAATAACCTAGCCGCCATAGCAGATAAAGTGCATGAAGTTCAAAGACCTGTTGAAGTGAGCGGTGTTTCAACTCGAGCCTCTGTTTCAACCGATCCTCATGTACAGGCAATTCAAGAGGGGTTTCGAAACTTGTCCCTTCAGCTAGCTCAGATCACAAAACAGCAACATCCTCCCAATAAGCGGCGATCTACTAGCAGGCAGCGCAGTAAGTCCAGAGATCGCCAACATAATAACCCAAATTGGCTCTGTTTTTCCCATCATCGTTTCAAAGAACGGGCCAGAAAATGTGAGACTCCTTTTAATTGGAAGGGAAGCAAACCGGCGGAAAACTAAAGGCAGCGCTGGAAGTGGCGGAAACCAGTGCTGTACCTAACCACCAACGCCGCCTGTTCATTATGGACAAAATATCAGGACTGAAATTCCTCATTGACACTGGAGCTGCGGTGTCTGTTCTGCCGCGTCCCAGGGGCAAATGCACTCCTCAAGATTTCAATCTTTATGCTGCCAATGGTACGAAGATTTACACCTACAGCGAGAAGGAAATGGACATTGACCTGGGGCTGAGGAGGAAGTACACCTGGAGGTTTATTCAAGCAGATGTTCCCAAACCGATCATCGGAGCTGATTTTTTATGCCACTTTGATCTACTGGTTGATCTCAAATGGCGACGACTAATTGATCAGCAAAATGGCTTAACATCAAGAGGACAATTGGCGCGAGTTATGTCACCATCCATCCTGTCAATAACCAATGACGCGCCTTTTGCCAGCATTTTTCGCGAATTTCCTCGTGTTACACACCCCGCCCCTCGCCTTGCTGCGGTGCGGCATCCGGTTTTTCATCATATAGAGACCACCGGACCACCAGTCGTTTCCAAAGCCCGAAGACTAGCACCTGAGCGATTGAAACTGGTCAAAGAAGAGTTCCAGCGGATGGCAAACGAAGGTATTATTCGCCCTTCAAAGAGTCCCTGGTCCTCGCCATTGCATGTTGTTCCTAAAAAAGTCGGTTCCATCAGGCCATGCGGAGACTATCGCCGTCTCAACGCGCAAACACTTCCTGATCGCTTTGGTGTTCCAAACTTATGTGACTTCAATGCCAGTCTTCATGGTAAGGTAGTATTCTCTCGGCTTGACCTTACGAGAGCATATGTTCAAATTCCCGTGGCCGAAGAGGATATTCAGAAAACCGCAATTATTACCCCTTTTGGGTTATGGGAGTTTTGCCGTATGTGTCCTGGTCTACGCAACGCAGCACAGACGTTTCAGCGGTTCATCGACACAGCGTTACGCGGCCTTGAGTTTGCCTTTGCTTATCTAGATGACATCCTTATTTATTCAGCGACCCACGAGGAACATGTGCATCATCTTCGCGAGGTACTGCGTCGTCTCGATGAGTTTGGCCTTACTATCAACCCTGACAAATGCGCTTTGGGCCAATCTGAGATTGATTTCCTGGGATATACGGTGTCAGCTTCAGGAATCAGGCCAAAGCAGGACAAAGTAAGCGCTATTGCCTCTTTTCCCAACCCACAGAACATCAAAGAACTTCGTCAATTCCTTGGTATGTTTAACTTTTATCGGTCGTCTATCAGGAATGCAGCGAAAATCCAGCAACCCCTAAATGGATTTCTACACAACGCCAAGAAAAATGACCGTCGACCCGTTCCTTGGACTCCTGAAGCCGAAGAAGCTTTCGAGAAGTGTAAGAATGCATTGTGCACGGCGACTGTCTTGGGACACCCTGCTGAAGGCGCGCAAATTTCCCTCGTCTGCGACGCATCTGACACATGTCTGGGCGCCGTGCTACAACAACTCGAAGGGGAAAAATGGGTCCCATTGGGCTTTTTCTCAAAGGCTCTTAATCCAGCACAACGGATTTATTCAACGTATGATCTCGCGATTCTGAAAGCTGTGGTACATTTTCGGCCAATGATTGAAGGGAGGAGATTTACTATCTTCACAGACCATAAACCATTGACCTACGCTTTTAGGGTTAAGTCACCCTCTATGTCCCCAATGCGCCAGCGATGGTTAAATTTCATATCGCAGTTTTCGACTGACATAAGGTATGTCGAAGGGAATGCTAATGTTGTAGCTGATGCTTTATCCCGAGTTGAAGAAATATCGCTTGACGAAGATTGGAATCAACTTGCAGAAGAACAGGAGCGTGATACGGAATTGCAAGAGATCTACAAATGAAGATGTTCCAGATTCCAGGAGTGAGTCGGCCTGTTTGGTGCGAGTCTTCTACTTCTCGGGTGCGACCATACCTGCCTACTTCTTTTCGTCGGTCTTGCTTTGATCAGTGCCATGGGTTGAGTCATCCCGGAGTCCGGAAGACTCGCAGGCTTGTGGCAGCCAAGTACTTTTGGCCGTCCATGAATGTGGACGTGGGAACATTGGCCAAGTCTTGCTTAGCTTGTCAGAGAAGCAAAGTCGGTCGCCATAATATTGCGCCTCATGCCGTATTCTCTCCCAGTGGGAGGTTTGAACATGAACACATTGACTTTATTGGACCGCTACCAACTTCCCAAGGTATGAGATTCTGCGTGACAATGATCGAACGATTTACTCGCTGGCCGGAAGCAGTACCAGTCCCGGACATAACGGCTGAAGCTGTAGCCAACGCTTTCTACCAGGCCTGGGTGGTTCGGTTCGGAGCACCACGCCGTATAACGACTGACCAGGGGCGTCAATTCGAATCTGCCCTCTTCACCAACCTCACCAAGATGCTAGGGATACAGCGTATCCGAACAACCGCTTACCATCCGCAAGCTAATGGCTGAGTGAAGCGTTGGCCGAGCCTTAAAGAATGCCCTCACCGCTCATATGGACAGTGAGCATTGGGTTGCAAATCTACCTACAGTGCTGTTGGGACTGCGAACCACGGTCAGAGAAGACATTAAAGCAAGCGTCGCGGAAGCAGTTTATGGTCAAGCGCTGCGCCTCCCCGGTGAGTTCCTGGTATCACCCTGTGGTGGCCCCAACCCGTCAGACAGTCTTCATCATCTGAGGGACATCATGAGGCAGCTGAGGCCGGCCCCCTTCGGAACTTCATCGAGGAAGGCCTTCGTACACCGTGCCCTCACCTCGTGCAGCCACGTTTTCCTGAGGGATGACTCAGTGCGGAAACCTCTCCAGCCACCATACACTGGGCCTCACCGCGTCCTGACTCGCGACAGCAAGGTGTTCAGGATACAGCGCTCGGATGGCACAGAGACCTCCGTCTCGATTGATCGCCTCAAGCCTGCCTTCCAGCTCAGGGACAACACCACGCCTTCGGATATTCAAGAACCTCCGGCAGTATCCATCCCGCAGCAACCTACAAAGGACGAACCAACTCCTCCGCTTTCGGCGTCAACTGCTTACCAGACGAGGGCTGGACGCGTCGTCAAGCGCAACGTCAGATTCGTCGACTGCATCATTAGAGGGGAGCTATTTTGAGGCGGCAACGACGTCATACTCCTAATGATGCTAGTCTCTATTGGGCTTGCCTCTTTGGGAGTGTGGCAAAACTGTTATTGTGCCTTCCTCTCTGGGCAAGGCGGTCGGCACGTGTCTCCCTTCTGCCGGAAGCCTTCTAGTCTTATTCGTGTGTTATACTAGTGTGTATGTTGCTACGCAGCGAAATTAATTAGCGAGTAGAACATGTTTGTTTCATATGTATTTCACACTGGCCAGTGTATATTGAGTATAGTAAGTAATTAGTTGTAAGTTAGCATTCTTGTAATAATCAACTTTAATTTAGTAACTCATTCAATTTATTATTTTTATGTATTTAACAATTTATTTAATTTGGCATCGAATGTAATATAATTTATTCTTTTATTTATTTAACGATGCATCAGTCATAATTTTAATAATTCATTTAGTTTAAAAAATCGTTAATTTTAATAAATCATTTTATTTAAGAATTTATTTCATTTAGTATATAACTTAAATTAATAAAGCATTCATTTTTATAAATCATTTGGAGTTTATTTAAAAGGAACCCGCAAATCTTTACATGCATGTTGTGAAATCATGGTTTGTATAACCACAGACAGAACATCGTTTTTTCTCTGCTCCTTGTTTATTTTTCTTGGAAAACGTGGCTAACGAATCGGCAGTTTGTGAAAACTCCCCTTTACAATATCCGATAGGTTCTTTTTTGACACCCACAACACTGTATTGCTCTACTGCAATTTCCTTATTAGTAGCGATACGGATTGCATCACCAATCGTAAGCTTTTCAGCACCTTCTTCAAATAAACGGTCACGAGCAGGACCCTTTATCATTCCAATAACAAATCTGTCCACCAACATTTTGTCCAGATAATTGTTGAATTTACAATTACCTGCGAGATTACGGAGTCTGTCAATCCATTCATTAACCATTCATTTTGTTCTCTAATACCATTGTAAAACTTGAAACGTGATGCAAACACTGATTCCGTCTTCGAGAAATGATTATCAAACCAAGCAACAAGGTTATTATAAGCAATAGACTCCGGAATTCCTGGAACGGCTAAATTTGACACAAGTTTGAACGCGTCCTCACTCAAAGCATTTATAAATGTGTCACGCTTTAGGTCCTCCGTTTTGAAAAAGTGTTTATTAGCATTGAAAAAACTTTCCATGCGGGGCTTATACACTTGCCAATCATTTATAAGGGAAAATTCCCGCAACTGTCCGACGATCACTCCGTCACTCATATTTGAAAACGATTTACGATCAATAAAACACAACTCACCCTGCAACTTTTAGTTATCGGTTGTAAGATCCCATCCTCGTCGCCATTTGTAATGTCTTTAAAACAAAAACACTTTGTCTAACGGATAAGTTTTATTAATCACAAAAACTATTACACAATGCATGATACATGACTCCGCAAACAACATGATACAAATCTCCCCGTTCCTGTTGGTAGGTAATCCCCTGTTTCCTTACACTTTGATCGATACCTTCCCATCGATATCCAATATACCACAGAATCGTAGAGTGCGATGCTGTTTCTAGGAAATATCCTAATAAAGATTGCCGTCGTTCTAAGGGACCAGAACGAGTAAAGAGCCAAAGAAAAGATTTTAATAGATCTTGATAAAGATGTGGAGCAGCTTACAGTGATGAGCATCATCATAAATGTCCAGCTAAGGACTCTATTTGTTTTTCATGCAAGATGAGGGGCCATTGGAAGTCAGCCTGTCGTCTTGCCAAGAAGAAGGTGGACAGAAGGAGTTCCAGTTCCAGCTGCGGCAGTCTTTGGGTCGTACATTTTACATCAACATCTCAGGTAGATGATTTATTTTATACAAATATAGGAATCAACGGAAACGACGTCCGATTCAAGATTGATTCAGGAGCTGACGTATGCATTTGTGGTCCGTGGTGACGTAAACTTCATGGGGCGGGCAGTAGCCAACTAAAAGTTCTTGGTAAAGTTAAAGTTGTATTGTCTAAACATGGCGTAGACCATACAGAAACTGTTTATGTTGTAAAAGGACGAAAAGAACCACTTTTAGGGAAGGCTGCCATAGAATCTTTTAAACTACTGAAGCTTATGATAGATGAAGTAGGAAACTATACAAATGATTATAATATTTTAAACGAATTTCCAAAAGTGTTTCAAAGCCTTGGGGAAGTAAAAGGTCACCCATATTTAATCAGGCTTGCTCCAAATGCTAAACCTTTTTCTGTTTCATGTCCCCGGCGAGTTCCGATACCTCTAAAGAAGAAATTACAAATTGAATTAGACCGAATGGTCAAGTCAAACATCATCGTTCCTATTTCAGAAGCAACAGAATGGTGCTCGCCGATAGTAGTTGTGCCTAAGAAAAACGGCACGAAACGGCTCTGTGTAGATTTTACTGAATTAAACAAATTCGTTGTAAGAAAAAAGGTAATATTACCGTCTGTTGATGAATTGCTGTGCAAGCTTAATTCTGCCAAATTTCTTTCTAAATTAGATGCCAATAGCGGTTTCTGGCAGATCCCATTGGACGAAAGAAGTCAAAAGTTGACTACATTTATTACACCATTCGGCAGATATTATTTTAAACGTTTGCCATTAGGTATATCATCTGCTCCTGAACACTTCCAGAGGAGAATGTCTGAGGCAATTGAAGGCATAGAAGGTGTTATTAACTTAGCGGATGATTTTCTGGTTTATGGTGAAACTGAAGCTGAACATGGTAATAGGTTCACCAAGTTTTTGCATCGCCTTGAAGAGTATGGGATCACACTTAATAGAGAAAAGTGTATTTTTAAAGACAATGAACTAAACTTTCTAGGACATGTTTTGGAAAATGGCAGCCTTAAACCCGATCCAGAAAAGGTTAAAGCAATCTCGGCAATGCCAACACCTAAGGATCAGAAAGACTTAAGGTCTTTTCTAGGTATGATTAATTATTTGATGAAATTCATCCCTCACCTTTCCGATCATGCCAAACCCTTGAGAGAATTATTGAGTAGCAAAAATACTTGGATGTGGACCAACATACACGATGCGAATTTTAATAAATTAAAATCGCTTGTTAGTAAGGCCGTCTCTTTAGCGACATTCGACCCACAGAGAGAAACTCGTGTTTGCGCTGATGCATCCAGCTTTGGAATCGGAGGAACTCTAGAACAGAAGTTTGCTAAGGGCTGGATGCCAGTTCAATTTATATCGCGAACTTTAAGTTCAGTCGAGACGCGATACGCTCAAATTGAAAAGGAAGCTTTAGCACTAACTTGGGCCTGCGAAAGGTTCTCGCAGATCATTTTAGGAATGAAATTTGATTTGTTGACAGACCACAAACCTCTGGTTGAAATTCTAGGTCAGAAACCTATTGCAAGCCTTTCGGCAAGACTACAGAGATTTAGAATGAGGTTGTTACCATTTACCTTCCGTGTTCAGTATATAAAAGGAAAATAATTTACGACTCCTGATTTGCTTTCTAGAAATCCATTAAAAGGGCCTGAGGATAAAGATGTTCTAGACGAAAACGAACTTCATGTTTCAGAACTTGTTTCGTCTTTACGAATAAGGGATTCAAGACTCAAGAAACTCATAAAAGCGCAAGAAAAAGACGCAGTGAGCCAACTTTTGAAAGAAGCTATACTCTCCGGTGACTGGACTAGATTAGAGAATAGCCCATTCTACAAAGAGAGAGGATCTTTAGTCTACCAAGAGGGGTTAATTCTGTACAATACTAGAGTTTTTGTGCCGAAATCTCAGAGAAAAGAAGTCCTGGACAGCTTACATTCAGGACACCAAGGAGTTACAAAATGCATCGCTCTTTCACAGAACACCGTTTGGTGGCCGGGAATTACGGTGGACATAAAGAAGAAGATAGAAAACTGTTTACCGTGTATTGAAAATTCCGTTAATCTTCGTGAGCCACTGATACCAAGTGATATGCCAAAGAGACCATGGGAAAAGGTTGCGGTTGATCTTTTGAACTTCAAAGGTAAAAACTACCTTGTCATGCATGACTATTTCTCAAAATACATAGAATTATTGCAGTTGAGTAGAACTGATTCTAGCACCATTGTAGGAGCCTTCAAATTAATATTTCAACAGCAAGGAACTAAACAATTTTGCAAAGGACTATAACTTTGAAATAATTACATCAAGCCCCAGGTATCCGTCTTCGAATGGTCAGGCAGAACGGGCTGTACGGATCGCGAAAGATATTCTTAAAAATAATAAAGATTTCAGCGATGGCTTATTGGCATATAGATCAACACCGCTGGAGTGTGGCTTTAGTCCTGCTCAGCTTCTATTTGGGCGCAGGATAAGGACAACCTTACCAATCATAGAGGAACAATTGATGCCTGCTTGGCCAGATTTGGTCTGGTATAGAAAATGGTGGGAGAATTCAAAAGCCCGCCAGAAGGAAAATTTTGATAACATACATCGAGCCTGTAACCTTCGACACTTAAGGAAGGGTGAGAAGGTATGGGTGAAAAATTTAAAGAAATATGGGTTCATTTTAGACCAAGGCCTTAATGAAAGAGAGTATCTCATAGATGTTTCTTGGCGAATTTTTTACTGTGAATCACGATTTTCGACTTTGGATCGTCCGAGACAGGAAGATGCAAAGGAAAGGAGTGAAAAAATTGATGCAAATAGTGGATCTAAAGAGGTACAAAGAAGATCAGAAGAGAAGGAGAGCCAGGAGGAAGGGAATAGAAGACAAGATGATGGAGGAAGAGAAGAGGGAGTTAGGACTAGGAGTGGAAGGAGAATCAGACAGCCAAGCCGTCTCAATCTTTGAGAGAAGAAAGGGTGTAACGGTTGGCTTGTCTTATAGAACTAATCTGGTTAACAGGTGGTTCTAAAGGTTAATAGAATTGCATATGATAAATAAATATATTCATTATGGTGTTAAAGCTTGTACTTATTACAGCATATAAAAAAAAAAAAAAAAATCAGTCCCGTAACAGGCCACGAGGGCCCAGAGGGGCAGATACTATAGAGGTATCTGGTTCATGACCATACGGCACACAAGGGAGATAGTGTGGTCAGTACTATGCTCCGGCCGCCTGATTTTCCCCTTAGCTGCTTCGACTGCTACAGTCATTAGCACCCAAGGTACCCATTATTAAATTAATTAAAGGCTGGGTTGGCCTAGGGGTGGTCAGGGAGGCCGAATTCAACCCATGAGCGAAGACACTAGAAGAAAAAATCTTTAGTGCTTGCTCGGGATTTGAACTCAGGTCCTCCAACTTATTAGTCCAGTGCTCTACCACTGAGCTAACCTCGTCCCCTATTACAGCATATACCTGGGGTATATTTACAACTCTTGAGGATTAACTCCTAACAGGAAAATTTCTTGTGGACCTTCTGTTTCTACGGGCACTGAACCGACTCTCTATTCGCTCATAGTATCTAACGGCTGTGAAGTTTATTTTTTGGGTTTAGGACTTAATATACATATGTAGACTAAATCATAGCAAGAAGTCTACCTCCGTCGTCGCTTCTTAACTATGGAGACTCGCTAATGTTACCCAATCTTAGATACATCGTAATTAAAATCCACAGCAAAAATACATTTCATCAGAATCCCCTGCTTAATAAAACATATATAGAATAATATGCCAAATATAGCCTATCTAGTGGATAAAAGTGGAGGAAAAATGCCGTTCGTGGTGGTAGAAAATCTTACAAGGCATTTCGCTCAGAAATCTCCGAAATATTCTTACTAATTTTACGTATCCGGTTTTATAACCAAATAGATTTATATTCTATAATCAATAAGAAAAAACTACTAGCAACACTAACAACAAAAAACTATGGGTAACAGATGAAAATAGGGAATACCAAGAACAATTCTAAAGAACGAAATCAACACCAGTACTGTAATCTAGATATTCATACGGCATCTTCGAATTCTAACAAACAAAATATTGCTTCTAATCATACGTATCCTGTTTACTGACAAATACATTTGACTGCTATAAGCAATTACAAAAATAACGAGCAGTGAAAAAAAACTGCGGGAAACACACAAATAGATCCGTTTAAATAAACGAAACTAACTAACTAAGTTTTAAGCACTTATTTCTCCTAATGTGACGACCCCATCAAACATTTCTTCAAAACATTTTTTTGTAGAGAATTTTGTAATCTTTCGAACTGTTACATTTCACTTGCCACGATTTCCTAACCCTTTTCGAGATATTAAGGAAAATATACGAAGGGGGCCTAATAGACATTCATACGGGATCTGAGAATCCCAAGATTCCGCAAAAATAAAATATTCTAATTATACGTATCCTGTTTTATTGGCAAATACATTTGACTACTATAAGCAATTGCAAACACTAGGGAATATGCCAAAGAACTCAGAGTAGGAGCCTCCACTGTTTCAAGACATTTGAAGGAAATCGGCAAATCCAAAACTGACATTTCATACGGTACAGCCTGATATATTTCTAATAATGAATTGTTTTTCTTATTTTACTTAATCTGTTTTATTGTCAAATACATTATCCGACTATAAACAGTTAAAAAATAACAAGAAATAAAACAGACAAAAAGAACCGTCCGAATAAACGAAATCAATTACTTCAAAGTTTAAGCACTTATTTCTCCGATTGACATCGCCTAATTAAAACTTTCTTCAGAACCTTTTTTGTAGAGCATTTAGTAGGCTTTTGAATGGTAACCTTCTGCTTCCCAAGATTGTCACCCGTTTTCGAGATACTAACGAAAGTATACAAAGTTCCCAAAACTTTTCATTATTTCTTGCCACAGAAAATTGGTCTCATTTTACCTATCCTGTCTTACACAAAAATACATTTTCCTAACATAAGAAATTACAAAAATAAAAAGTAATAAAAAACTAAGGGAAAGAGACAAAAATTACAAAAAGAACGAAAAAAAACCGTTCATAAGAACTAAACAGACGTATTTGAAGTTTTAAGCACTTATTTCTTCCATTGACATCACCAAATCAAAAATTGTTTCAGGATATTTTTTGTAGAGAATTTAGAAAGCTTCCAAAAAGTTTCTATCCACTTATCAAAATTTCCCAACCGTGTTCAAGATATGAATGAAAGTATGCGAAGTTCCCAAAACTTTTCCTGTCTGTTCATAAAATATTTTATTCTAACCCTTCCTTAACTCCAAACGTAACCAAAATTTTAACATTTTAGTTTTGATGAAATTCAAACATGCAAAAAAAATTTCAACTGAATCCCATGATTGTAAGTACAAAAACCAAAAACAAGGAATAAAACAGACAAAAAGAACCGTTAGAATAAACGAAATCAATTACTTTAAAGTTTTAAGCACTTATTTCTCCTATTGACATCGCCTAATTTAAACTTTCTACAGTACCTTTTTTGTAGAGTATTTAGTAAGCTTTCGAATGGTAACCTTCCGCTTCTCAAGATTGTCAACGGTTTTCGAGATACTAACGAAAGTACACAAAGTTACCAAAACTTTTATTGTCTATTAATAAAATATTTTATTCTAACCCTTCCTTTACTCCAAACGTAACCAAAATTTCAACATATTAGTGTTGATGAAATTCAAACATGGCGAAAATGTATCAACTGAATCCCATAATTTTAAGGACCAAAATCAAAGACAAAAAAGTCCGACTCGCAGGAACTGCGTCATGTAGCGCGGTTCCAGTTCTTTTTTTTTTCTTTTTTTTTTTTTTTTACGGCTCATCTACATCTAGGTCATTAGCGCCGACATCTAGGGTTTAGCGAGGAATTTTACCAGCGAGCCGTGGGATGATAAAATTCCTGCCGGAGGTTGGGAATCGAACCCACCAACTCCCGCTTATGAATCCAAGGCATTAGCCATAAGACCACGGGAGACCCCGGTTCTTGTTCATATCCCTATTCTCATTTGAAAAGCATAGAATAGAAACAGATAATATTTTCCTCGGCCTTTGTTCAAAGGGTTTTATGGCTATACCTGGGGTTAGGGTCGGGTCCGCAAGACCCTAGAAACCTCTTCTAGCGATACTTCATTTCATACGTTTCAATGAATTGGAAAATATCAAAAATTTTCACATATTCCTGTGTTCTTTTACTATAGTAATAATTCTACAGATAAAATCAATTAAAAAAACCAACAGCATAAAGGCAATTGAAAATATTCAAAAGACGTCATCGAATCTTTTTCTCTTAGCAAGCTATGTTTCTAACAATGAATTGTTTTTCTTATTTTGCCTAATCTGTTTTATTGTAAAATACATTATCCAAATATAAGCAATTAAAAAATAACAAGGAATAAAAACAGACAAAAAGAACAGTTCGAATAAGCAAAATCCATTACTTTAATGTTTTAAGCACTTATTTCTCCGATTGACATCGCCTAATCAAAACTTTCATCAGAACCTTTTTTGTAGAGCATTTAGTAAGCTTTCTAATGGTATTCTTTTGTTTGCCAAGATTCTCAACCTTTTTCGAGATATTAAGGAAAATATACAGAGTTACCAAAACGTTTTATGTCTGTTAATAAAATATTTTATTCTAACCCTTCCTTAACTCCAAACGTAACCAAAATTTCAACATATTAGTTTTAATGATAGTAAAACATGCAGAAAATGTTTCAACTGAATCCCATGATTCTAAGTACCCAAACCAAAAACGGTATTCAAAAAGTATTTTTCCAATTTTCTCAAAAACGATTAAAGCTATCGCCTTGAAAATGGTTTCATTTGTTTTACTAGCCAAAGAAGCCTATAAAACGAGTACTTACAAGCTTATGAACTCAAAAACGTAAGCGTTACAATTTTTTCGCGCGAATTTCGCCCCAAACGCCATCTTCCAGTGGGCGGATTTTGCTGGTTAACGAACTTGACCTTTCAAATTGGACGACAGATTTTTGTACCAAATTTCATCAAAATCGGACCATCAGGGAAGCCAGAAATCCGCGAACAGACAAATATATATATATATATATATATATATATATATATATATATATATATATAAATATATACATATATATATATATATATATATATATATATATATATATACAAATTTTAACCACCGTTATTTTCGGTCTCTAGGGGTTCTGAAACGCGAAATTTTCTAGTCGGCACTTCCGGATTGTTTCATTGTATCAACCTTATAAGCGGGGTTCCTCCCTATGGGGGAGGGAGGAACCGCGCTAAAAGAACAGTTCGAATAAGCGAAATCAATTACTTTAAAGATTTAAGCACTTATTTCTCCGAATGACATCGCCTAATCAAAACTTTCATCAGAACCATTTTTGTAGAGCATTTAGTAAGCTTTCTAATGGCAATCTTACGTTTCGCAAGATTCTCAACCTTTTTCGAGATAATAAGGAAAGTATACAAAGTTACCAAAACTTTTTATGTCTGTTAATAAAATATTTTATTCTAACCCTTCCTTAACTCCAAACGTAACAAAAATTTCAACATATTAGTTTTAATGAAAGTAGAACATGCAGAAAATGTTTCAACTGAATCCCATGATTCTAAGTACCTAAACCAAAAACTGTATTCAAAAACGATTTTTCCAATTTTCTCGAAAACGGTTAAAGCTATCGCCTTGAAAATAGTTTCATTCGTTTTCCTAGCCCAAGAAGCCTATAAAACGAGTACTTACAAGCTTATGAACTCAAAAACGTAAGTGTTACGATTTTTTTTTGCGCGAATTTCGCCCCAAACGCCATCTTCCAGTGGGCGGATTCTACTGGTTAACGAACTTGACCTTTCAAATTGGACGACGGATTTTTGTACCAAATTTCATCACAATCGGACCATTAGGGAAGCCAGAAATTAGCGAACAGACAAATATATATATATATATATACAATATATTGCTAAGAAGCTAAAGCCGCACCTAGGCACGACAGAACATTACATAAAAGACTCAAGACATTTTGTGGAGAAGGTCAAGGCCATTAAAATAACGAAGGAAGATTTGCTAGTAAGTTTTGATGTAAATTCGTTGTTTACCAAGGTCCCTTTGGATGAAACGTTGCAGCTAATGAAGAGGTTGTTGAACGACGAAGAAATGAAATTGGCGCAACTCTGTTTAGAATCAACTTTTTTCTTGTTTAATGACAAATATTATAAACAGGTAGAAGGTGCCATCATGGGTTCACCACTCAGCCCAATAGCAGCAGAAATATACATGGAGGAGTTTGAGAAGACAGCTATAACAACTGCGGAGTGGAAACCAAGGCATTGGTTTAGATATGTGGACGATACTTTCGTGATTTGGCCTCATGGGAAGAAGAAACTAGAACATTTTTTCGAACACATTAACAAGATGCACGAAAACATAAAGTTCACCATGGAAATTGAAGAAGACGGGGTATTGCCGTTCCTGGATGTGAAAGTAGAGAAGATTGGAGACCGTCTAGATCATTCGGTTTACAGAAAACCGACTCACCAGCCATAGAGATAGTACGCTGCCCGGAAAATTTAAACATAGAAGATGGGTACAGGCTCAGCAAATTATGGCATCCGGTGATTAAGCCGAAGGAAAAAAGTCCGTCACGCAGGAGCTGCATAACTAAGCACTTTCCTCAGAATTTGGGTAGTGTAGACTGCTTTCCAGAACAATTTGCTTAAAATATCCTACATAAATAAAATAAAAACATGAATAGTTCTCTTTTAAATTTGTAATGAGTAACTGATCAATTATTTTTTTGCTTCCAGAGTTATGTTTGCACATGTTACCTATTACACTACGTAATAAATACAAAAAACCTCATATTATCGTATTTTGATCTAACGCAGGAACAGGATACAGTCCCTCTAGCGCTCCTTGCGGCGCCTTTGTGGACCTATGTCTGGCTGGCTTTTCTATTGAAATATATTACAAATTAAACCCCCGCTTTCCGATTGACCGATTCAGCTCATTTTTATAACACTTCTTTCTCATGAGTTACCCACGACGTATACCGCGTTTCGTTAGAATACAGCAGAAATTACGACCAGTATGAGTATATTAGGAATTTGGGTCCGGAGTAAACCCCCCCTCCTAATGAACCGATTTAGTTTATTTTTACATCACATATTTACCTGTAGATTACCACTACGAATACCGAGTTTCGTCGAAATATACCTAAAATCACGGCTGGTAGTGGCGAATTGGTATTGTCGGTCCGGAGTAAACCCCCCTCCTTATGAACCGATTTAGTTCATTTTTATATCTCACTTTCCTCTCTATATTACCACTACGAATACCAAGTTTCGTTGAAATATAACAAATATTACGGCTGAAATGGTCAAATTAGTGTTTTGGGTTCGGGGTAAACCCCCCCTTCCGGTGGACCGATTTTGGTGGTTAACGAACTCGTTCAATCGTTTGATAATTGAATGCTATATACCAAGTTTCGTGACGAAAAACAAAAACTCTGGCCGCTATCGTGTTAACAGACACACACACATATATATATATATATATATATGCATATATATATAAATTTTAACGGGGGTCATTTTCGGTGTCTACTAGGTAGGATCGATAAAGATTTGAAGAAATTTTTCAAAAATTCCGTCATGAGTCCAACCTCAATAGCTACTTTCCTTCGGAGGAAAGTGCTAAAAGGAGAAACGAAATTCAACCAGTCAACGGTCCAGATGGAACACACCAACCAGGTTCAAGCAAGGCAGGGACCAACCAATCAGATACATGGAAGAGCAGATTACGCCCGCGGATGAATACAAAGACGAGTATTTATACTGAACAACTAGAAGAACATCCTCATTCTCAGACTAAGCCCTGAGGAAGCTGGCAGTATGACTAGCGAAACGTCGGCAAAGAAGTTTGTGACACGGTCAATACCAGAAGACTATAATATTTGTAATGACTCGGACCGTGGAAGCCTAAGAGTTAAATATATATATATATATATATATATATATATATATATATATATATATATATATATATAAATATATATATATATATATATATATATAAAAATATATATATATATATAAATATATACATATATATATATATATATATATATATATATATATATATATATATACATACACAAATTTGAACCACCGTTATTTTCGGTCTCTAGGTGTTCTGAAACGCGAAATTTTCTAGGCAGCACTTCCGGATTGTTTCATGAGATCAACCTTATAAGCGAGGTTCCTCCCTATGAAGGAAGGGATGAACCGCGCTAAAAGCATAATGGAATCATTTAATGGTAATATCCTTTTAAGGAAAATCAAAACCAAACTGCCTGGGTTAAATTTTCTTAAAGAAAACAATGTGTGATCCACATATAAATATCCATAAAAAATATATAATTAATAATGAAGTATTTAATTAAGTTTTAATCTAGTATAGCCAAAATTATGTCATGGTGTTATTAAAAAAAAAAAACAAAAAAAACTTAAATTATATTCATTATTTGTACGTTTTTTTCTTTTTTAAATATAATATAATATATTGTATACCTGTTCATGTAATAATCTGTAGCTGAGGTTTTTCTCTATGGATGAAAAAGTAAGTGATGCAGGATTCATGTTATAATGCTAAAAGGTAAGTTTTAAAAACGTTTTGTTCGAAATACGCTTTCACATGTTGTTATTGACTTTTTCCAAAGTCCTGACTGTTTTCAAAGTTTTGTGAGCTGTTCTTTAAGGATACTCTGATGACAAAGTTTAGAGGGAGCATATTAAAATTAATAAGAAATTTCATGGAAAATTTAATTACTCATTTATTTATTAGAGCACCACAATTTAAGTGACCTGTTCTTTTTATGGACATAATATTTTAATATATTAATTTGCCTGACAAAAAAATAAATAAATAACATACATAAGAAATAATAATTAAAAATAAATGTTTCACTTCACTTTCATTATGAAGCAATTGTAATATAATACCATATATATATTAAAAAAAAAAAAAAAATCAGTCCCGTAACAGGCCACGAGGGCCCTGAGGGGCAGATACTATAGAGGTATCTGATTCATGACCATACGGCACACTAGGGAAATAGTGTAGTCAGTACTATGCTCCGGCCGCCTGATTTTCCCCTTGGCCGCTTCGACTGCTAGAGTCATTAGCACCCAAGGTACCCATTATTAAATTAATTAAAGGCTGGGTCGGCCTAGGGACGGTCAGGGAGGCCGAATTCAACCCATGAATGAAGACACTAGAAGAAAAAATCTTTAGTGCTTGCTCGAGATTTGAACTCAGGCCTCGAGCTTATTAGTCCAGTGCTCTACCACTGAGCTAACCTCGCCCCCACTATATATATATATATATATATATATATATATATATATATACACACACACATATATATATACTAGCTGTTACCCGGTGTGCAATGCTACACCTACTTTATATTAAATATCTGTAGCTGGGCTTACCATGCTTCATATTAAATAGTTGTAACCCAGCTTCCATGGTACGCCTACTTTATATTATATATTTGAAAAAATGAATGATTATATTATATTTGTCCAAATTATGAGAATATAAGATAATAAATTGAGAGCTCGGCTGAAAAAAATTATTTTCCATTTTTTTTTTTAGAGAAAGTGGGGTGGAAAATAAATTAATCCATATTTTTTAAAAAGTACCCTTATTTTAAAATGGTATTACAATTAAATGATTCCAAATAATTTAATTGCAATACCGTTTTAAAGAAAATCCAAACCAAACTCCCTGTGTTTAATTTCTTTAAAAAAAAAAAAATATGTGGTCCATAAATAAATATTCATAAAAAATAGCAATACAAATGAGGCATTTAATTAAGGTTATGATTAGTTATAAGTTGTAATAACCTACAACCGAAACTATATTCTTTATTTTCATTGATTTTTTTTTTAAATATAATATTTATTTATTTTAAGGGCTTCGCATCTAAAGCTAAAACCTCAACCTTGCGCAAATATAATATTAATATGTTATATTGTTTACCTGTTCATGTAATAATCCGTAACTGAGTTTTTTTTATGAATGAAAAAGTAGGTAAGTGGTGCAGGGTTTATGTTATTTATGCCAAAAGGAAAGTTTTAAAAACATAGTTTGTTGTTTCAAATACACTTTCACATATTTTTGTTCACTTTTTTTTCCCTTCTATTAAAGCTTCTGTTTCAAATTTTATGATTCATGAGCTCTTCTATAAGGATAGTCCTTCTATCATAGGAAATAGGGGCCTCTAAGAATAACAAGTCCGTCTCGCAGGACTGCATCATCTTAGCGCGGTTCCGTTCATATCCCTAGTCTAATTTGGAAAGATTAAAATAGAAGCAGTTATTATTTTGGTTCCACCAGTCTATTTTTTTAAATTAATTATTATGATGGCGTGTCAACCCTTAAGGTCACTAACGCCATTCCTGTGAGTAGTAAAGTCTTGAAAGGTCATGATTTACAATCTTACCTGGAAGGGTCCGCTACACTAGAAACAGACCCGCTAGTGACAAGGTCTTGGAATCTTGGAAATCTATATTTCTAACAATAAATTGTTTTTGTTATTTTACTTAACCAGTTTTATTGTCAAATACATTATCCAACTATAAGCAATTAAAAAATAACAAGAAATAAATCAGACAAAAAGAACCATTGGAATAAACGAAATCAATTAATTTAAAGCTTTAAGCACCTTTTTCTCCGATTGACATCGCCTAATTAAAACTTTCTTCAGAACCTTTTTTGTAGAGCATTTAGTAATGGTAATCTTCCGCTTCACAAGATTGTCAACGGTTTTCGAGATACTAACGAAATTATACAAAGTTACCAAAACTTTTTTTGTCTGTTAATAAAATATTTTATTCTAACCCTTCCTTTACTCTAAACGTAACAACAATTTCAACATATTAGTGTTGATGAAACTCCAACATGCAGAAAATGTTTCAACTGTATCCCATAATTCTAAGTACCAAAATCAAAGACAAAGAACCCTCCCTAGGAAGGACGCTAGGCAGTTGAAAAGCTATATATCTTGGAAATCCATATCTCTAACATTAAATTGTTTTTCTTATTTTTCTTAAACTGTTTTATTTTCAAATACATTATCCAACAATAAGCAATTAAAAAATAACAAGGAATAAAAAACAGACAAAAAGAACAGTTCGAATAAGCGAAATCAATTACTTTAAAGTTTTAAGCTCTCATTTCTCCGATTGACATCGCCTAATCAAAACTTTCATTCGAACCTTTTTTTTAGAGCATTTAATAAGCTTTCTAATGGTATTCTTCCGTTTACCAAGATTCTCAACCTTTTTCGAGATATTAATGAAAGTAAACAAAGTTACTAAAACTTTTTATGTCTGTTAATAAAATATTTTATTCTAACCCTTCCTTAACTCCAAACGTAACCAAAATTTCAACATATTAGTTTTGATGAAAGTAGAACATGCAGAAAATGTTTCAACTGAATCCCATGATTCTAAGTACCCAAACCAAAAACGGTATTCAAAAAATATCTTTCCAATTTTCTCAAAAACGGTTAAAGCTATCGCATTGAAAATGGTTCCATTCGTTTTCCTAGCCCAAGAAGCCTATAAAACGAGTACTTACAAGCTTATAAACTCAAAAACGTAAGCGTTACGATTTTTTTTGCGCGAATTTCGCCCCAAACGCCATCTTCCAGTGGGCGGATTCTACTGGTTAACGAACTTGACCTTTTAAATTGGACGACGGATTTTTGTACCAAATTTCATCACAATCGGACCATTAGGGAAGCCAGAAATGAGCGAACAGACAAATATATATATATATATATATATATATATATATATATATATATATATATATATATATATATATATAAATAAATATATATATATACAAATTTGAACCACCGTTATTTTCGGTCTCTAGGGGTTCTGAAACGCGAAATTTTCTAGTCGGCACTTTCGGATTGTTTCATTGTATCAACCTTATAAGCGGGGTTCCTCCCTATGGGGGAGGGAGGAACCGCGCTAAAACAAATTTAAGATATTTTTCTTGCAGTTATGGACAACAATGAATTAAAGGTATTTGGGAATTTCAATAAAGACATTGACTTGGCGAGCAACAATATTTTTACCAGAATTGCAACCGTATTTAAACATTTAGTCCAAGAGCTGGTAACACACTTTTCAAGTGTTTTATGTGCCTTGAAATTGTGCTATAGTGGGTCTGTAGTGTAGATAAAAAGTTAAGTATGTGGTTGCTGGACATACCTTGAAACACCAGGTATACGCATGGTAATGAGTAAGAAACTATGGGCCAAAAATAGTGTTTTATTCAGAAGCCATAATTCTTTAATGTAAAATTAAGGCAATTCTATAATGAATAACATATAAGGCAGACACTTTTAAGTGGGATACATATAAAAAAAAAACCGAAGTGGGTTTTTTGTAATATTAAATGAAGTCTCTTCTTCACACTGCTATTTAAACGCCTTAATTGAAAATAATTACAAAAGGGCAGACACTTTTTGTGAGGTTTAGTAATCAGCAAACATTAAAATAAATTCAGCCGATGATAGACTGCAATACACTGCGTGTAACCGTAAGAGTGAGTGAGAGCACCAATCATCTGGACAGGACAGTTGTGGCTGTTCTAGAATTAAAGCAACTTGCCTTAATTATACATTAAAGATTGTTGGCTTCTGAATAAAATACCATTTTAGTGACATATTTTTTTAACACCTTTCCCCTATGTGCAGTACCTGGTATTCCAAGGTATGTCCAGGATACACATATATGCCTTACCTATCCACGAGTTGCAATACACCAAAATTCCAAGGTGCATAAAACACTTCATGAAATGTGCGTTACCAGCTCTCCGACTAAATGGTGATTGTCAGAGGATATAACTATCTCAGACAAAAGAAAGCATATGTCAGAATATAATGATTAAATTATGATGGATATTAAATTAATAAAAAATTGCATGGAAAATTTAATTACTTATTCATTTATTAGAACACCACAATTCACGTGACTTCCTCTTCTTATAAAAATGATATTTTAATACATTAATTTATGTGCAAAAAAAAATAGCATGCAAAAGAAATATTATAAGAAGAATAACTTTATTTTAAAAAAATTAAAGTGAGGCTGCCCAAATTAATAGGGTTGCTAAACCATACAGCTCTTATAATAATAAAATAATGTTTCAAAATGTGGTGAAAATTAATTCATTTATATACATTCATTTGTATGATTATAAACATTTATGTAATTTATTATGTACATCTATCTATATGCGAATAAAAAAATAAGTTAAATATAACAACATTTAATATAATATTTGCATATGTATGTGAGAGAATTAATTTCAAGTTCATAAATTTAAGTCCTTTACAAAATGACATTGTTCACAAAGGAGTTATTAATGTTTAAAACAAAAAGTTCTATCTTTTTGGAAAGTATTGGAACTTTAAACTTCACTTAAAGCTACATATTCTGCATATGTAGACTCTTCTGTAACATCTTTTTTCTTTCTCGATTTCCAGTATAATACATTACCAAATAAGAAAACCAGTGGTGGATTTTCCTTCTAAATGATCATTTAAGAATATAGTCTCTACGTCCATCTGTTCAACATTTAGACCCATTTGATATCTTCAACTTTCTTATTTCAACAAAATCTCAAGCATTATTTTGTTTCAAACTATCTATTTCTCTATCCCAAAAATCAAAATCGCTTGAACTTTATCAGATTCACCCTCAGCCAATCCAATACAGCTTATGTTTTCTTGGATAACATCAACATGCCATATTTCAACGAAACTTGGTATTCGTAGTGGTAATATAGAGAGAAAAGTAAGATATAAAAATGAACTAAATCGGTTCATAAGGAGGGGGGGTTTACTCCGGACCGACAATACCAATTCGCCACTACCAGCCGTGATTTTTGGTGTATTTCGACGAAACTCGGTATTCATAGTGGTAATCTACAGGTAAATATGTGTTGTAAAAATAAACTAAATCGGTTCATTAGGAGGGGGGGGGGTTTACTCCAGACCCACAATACCAATTCGCCACTACCAACCGTGATTTTTGGTATATTTCGACGAAACTCGGTATTCGTAGTGGTAATCTACAGGTAAATATGTCTTGTAAAAATAAACTAAATCGGTTCATTAGGAGGGGGGGGGGGTTTACTCCGGACCCAAATTACTAATATACTGGTCGTAATTTCTGCTGTATTATAACGAAACGCGGTATACTTCGTGGGTAACTCATTAGAAAGAAGTGTTGTAAAAATGAGCTGAATCGGTCAATCGGAAAGGGGGGTTTACTTTCTAATATATTTCAATAGATAAGCCAGCCAGACATAGGTTCACAAAGGCGCCGCAAGGAGCGCTAGAGGGACTGTATCCGGTTCCTGCGTTAGATCAAAATACGATAATATGAGGTTTTTTGTATTTATTACGTAGTGTAGTAGGTACCATGTGTAAACATAACTCTGGAAGGAAATTAATAATTTATCAGTTACTCATTAAAAAATTAAAAGAGAACTATTCATGTTTTTATTTTATTTATGTAGGATATTTTAAGCAAATTGTTCTGGAAAGCAGTCTACGCTACCCAAATTCTGAGGAAAGTGCTTAGTTATGCAGCTCCTGCGTGACGGACTTTTTCTTTTTGTGAAGTCATAAATCTTAGTATTTAAATATTTCTTACAAATGTCACATCCCATAATACCAATTCTCTTATTTCTTAAGTTTTCAACCTCATTTAATTATTGAACAAAGGAATTAAAAACTTCTGTTTTAGGTTTAATCCTAGCTACCTTATTATAATCATCTGTAAATGAAACAAAGGTACTTACGTATTAGCGTCAAAGCAGGTTAAAGAGCCGGGTCTCAGAGAACTGGATCTACACCGTGTCAGAGATCTGGATCAAGGAGTCAAATCAGATTTTGCCAATATGGCGACGGGATTATCAACGATTTAGGTTAAGATATAATCTTTAGGTAGCGAAAACGCGTAGCACTTATATTAATAGCATAATTGCTATGCGTTTCCGCTCGCTACGCTCGCTCAAGATTATATCTAAACTCTAGTCAATCCAACTCGTTGATAATATAGATCAAGGATGGTTTTTCGCTGGATAATGGACTGATAAACAATTTGGCATCGCTTCGAAAAAGTAGCTTTCATCCTAGCTATTCTGATGTCCCTATCTCGCACAGACACTGAAATCGCGTTACAAAAAAAAAAAACAATTGCGTGGGTAAATAATGCACAAATGAATTGCGTTAAAAAGACAAAGACAACAAGATGGCTACTATAAACACAATAGATGATATCTCTGATAGTGATTGACCAATAGAAATGCGTTATCCATGATCCAGATCTCTGAACGAGACCCGCCTCTTTAACCTGCTTTGACGCTAATACGTAAGTACCGAAACAAAATATTTTTCACCTTTGAGACTCATAGTAAGAAAAGGTCTACATACATCACTGTCAACAATTCCAAAATACTTTTTTCAAAAGGGACACGGTTCATTTTACAACACAAGTTTTATAAATTTACATCAGGTCCAGATAAACTGATTCTTTACTGTCTTAAATGCACTTGAAGTTCTCCCATAACTGTCACCTTGATGTTTCATTTCAGTTGTTTGAATTTTATTTTTTCTGAAGTTTCTACATACAATTTGCAATACTATTGATTCCTTTAGGTATAAGCTGTCATATTTCTTAATTATATCATAGGCTGTTGTCAAATCACAAAGAAAGTCTAACTGTTAATTTGATCCTAGAAAGATCTGCCGATCCCAATCTTCGCCAAATTGTTTCTTCTTTGCCTATTCAATGATATTTACACACTTCATCAGTTTGTAAAACAAAGTTAAGCGTTTTTCCACATACTACAACCCTCTCCATCAAATACCAGTACAAACATATTCATATATTTTAAACGAAAACAGTACAACATACAAAGATCACTTTTTATAACCGACATTGCAACCTTCCTTCTCTACTATAGTAGAGATATAAAAGTGCCCCTTAACAAAAGTATTGAAATTACTAAAGTTCTGAATAGAACTACTTACTTATGTGATATTAGCCCAAATTATGATTAGATAAACACAGAACATTTTTATGATCTTATATGATATTTGTCCAAACTCTGAGAATATAAACCTACTATTTAGATAAACAAACAAAGGTTTTGTATTGCACTACTTCTTAGAAGGAGGGGCAACACTGGAAAGAAAATGCCGATTTCTGACTATAAACTCTTCTGTATATGACAGTTTCGAACTTGTTACTTCCAAACTATGAATCCTAGAAGATTTTGAGCTAGCCTACGAGATTTCCCATATCAAGACGAAGTTTGGTCCAAATCGGTCAAAAGGTGTGGATTTGTATAAAGAACAAACAGACAGACACGAGATTTTTATATAAATAGATATATATATATTTTTAGATGGAACGGCATTTTTCTCCAGCGGTGGTACTCCTCCCCACTTCTTCCTGGGATATTTCGATGGGTTCATCACCATCTTCGTCAGCCAGGTACTTGTTGTTTCTTCCTCGGTGGTTGCCAAGGGAATGAAATTTTTCTCGATCTGGGCGCCCTTTCTACTCTCTAGCCCCAGTATCGGCGAACCAATGATGTTGAAGCTCCCTGGTGTAGTTGGGATTCTGTCCGTCAGTAGCGCTGATGGTATTGCGCCTTTTTTTTTCCTGTGATTTCCTCGACGTAAGGTTTAATATGCTTGATGTTTATTTTTCGTCGCTGGGATGATATTTTTAGATGGAACGGCATTTTTCTCCAGCGGTGGTACTCCTCCCCACTTCTTCCTGGGATATTTCGATGGGTTCATCTCCATCTTCGTCAGCCAGGTACTTGTTGTTTCTTCCTCGGTGGATGCCAAGGGAATGACATTTTTCTCGATCTGGGAGCCCTTTCTAATCTCTAGCCCCAGTATCGGCGAACCAATGATGTTGAAGCTCCCTGGTGTAGTTGGGATTCTGTCCGTCAGTAGCGCTGATGGTATTGCGTATTTTTTTTTTCCTGTAATTTCCTCGCCGTAAGGTTTAATATGCTTGATGTTTATTTTTCGTCGCTGGGATGACGGACAGAATCCCAACTACACCAGGGAGCTTCATCATCATTGGTTCGCCGATACTGGGGCTAGAGAGTAGAAAGGGCACCCAGATCGAGAAAAATTTCATTCCCTTGGCAACCATCGAGGAAGAAACAACAAGTACCTGGCTGACGAAGATGGAGATGAACCCATCGAAATATCCCAGGAAGAAGTCAGGAGGAGTACCACCGCTGGAGAAAAATGCCGTTATTTATAAAAATATCATCCCAGCGACGAAAAATAAACATCAAGCATATTAAACCTTACGGCGAGGAAATTACAGGGGAAAAAAAGACGCAATACCATCAGCGCTACTGACGGACAGAATCCCAACTACACCAGGGAGCTTCAACATCATTGGTTCGCCGATACTGGGGCTAGAGAGTAGAAAGGGCGCCCAGATCGAGAAAAATTTCATTCCCTTGGCAACCACCGAGGAAGAAACAACAAGTACCTGGCTGACGAAGATGGAGATGAACCCATCGAAATATCCCAGGAAGAAGTGGGGAGGAGTACCACCGCTGGAGAAAAATGCCGTTCCATCTAAAAATATCATCCCAGCGACGAAAAATAAACATCAAGCATATTAAACCTTACGTCAAGGAAATTACAAGAAAAAAAAAGACGCAATACCATCAGCGCTACTGACGGACAGAATCCCAACTACACCAGGGAGCTTCAACATCATTGGTTCGCCGATACTGGGGCTAGAGAGTAGAAAGGGCGCCCAGATCGAGAAAAAATTTCATTCCCTTGGCAACCACCGAGGAAGAAACAACAAGTACCTGGCTGACGAAGATGGTGATGAACCCATCGAAATATCCCAGGAAGAAGTGGGGAGGAGTACCACCGCTGGAGAAACATGCCGTTATTTATAAAAATATCATCCCAGCGACGAAAAATAAACATCAAGCATATTAAACCTTACGGCGAGGAAATTACAAGAAAAAAAAAGACGCAATACCATCAGCGCTACTGACGGACAGAATCCCAACTACACCAGGGAGCTTCAACATCATTGGTTCGCCGATACTGGGGCTAGAGAGTAGAAAGGGCGCCCAGATCAAGAAAAATTTCATTCCCTTGGCAACCACCGAGGAAGAAACAACAAGTACCTGGCTGACGAAGATGGTGATGAACCCATCGAAATATCCCAGGAAGAAGTGGGGAGGAGTACCACCGCTGGAGAAAAATGCCGTTCCATCTAAAAATATATATATATATACTATCCCAGCGACAAAAAATAACATCAAACATATAAAACCTTACGGCGAGGAAAATAGAAGCAGGAGGGGAAAAAAAAACGCAATACCATCAGCGCTGCCAACGGACAGAATCCCAACTACACCAGGGAGCTTCAACACCATTCGTCCGCCGATACTGTGGCTAGAGGGGAGTTAAGGAGCCCAGATCGAGAAAAATTTCATTCCCTTGGCATCCACCGAGGAAGAAACAACAAGTACCTGGCTGACGAAGATGGAGATGAACCCATCGAAATATCCCAGGAAGAAGTGAGGAGGAGTACCACCGCTGGAGAAAAATGCCGTTATTTATAAAAATATCATCCCAGCGACGAAAAATAAACATCAAGCATATTAAACCTTACGGCGAGGAAATTACAGGGGAAAAAAAGACGCAATACCATCAGCGCTACTGACGGACAGAATCCCAACTACACCAGGGAGCTTCAACATCATTGGTTCGCCGATACTGGGGCTAGAGAGTAGAAAGGGCTCCCAGATCGAGAAAAATTTCATTCCCTTGGCAACCACCGAGGAAGAAACAACAAGTACCTGGCTGACGAAGATGGAGATGAACCCATCGAAATATCCCAGGAAGAAGTGGGGAGGAGTACCACCGCTGGAGAAAAATGCCGTTCCATCTAAAAATATCATCCCAGCGACGAAAAATAAACATCAAGCATATTAAACCTTACGTCAAGGAAATTACAAGAAAAAAAAAGACGCAATACCATCAGCGCTACTGACGGACAGAATCCCAACTACAGCAGGGAGCTTCAACATCATTGGTTCGCCGATACTGGGGCTAGAGAGTAGAAAGGGCGCCCAGATCGAGAAAAATTTCATTCCCTTGGCAACCACCGAGGAAGAAACAACAAGTACCTGGCTGACGAAGATGGTGATGGACCCATCGAAATATCCCAGGAAGAAGTGGGGAGGAGTACCACCGCTGGAGAAAAATGCCGTTCCATCTAAAAATATATATATATATATATACTATCCCAGCGACAAAAAATAACATCAAACATATAAAACCTTACGGCGAGGAAAATAGAAGCAGGAGGGGAAAAAAAACGCAATACCATCAGCGCTGCCAACGGACAGAATCCCAACTACACCAGGGAGCTTCAACACCATTCGTCCGCCGATACTGTGGCTAGAGGGGAGTTAAGGAGCCCAGATCGAGAAAAATTTCATTCCCTTGGCATCCACCGAGGAAGAAACAACAAGTACCTGGCTGACGAAGATGGAGATGAACCCATCGAAATATCCCAGGAAGAAGTGGGGAGGGGTACCACCGCTGGAGAAAAATGCCGTTCCATCTAAAAATATCATCCCAGCGACGAAAAATAAACATCAAGCATATTAAACCTTACGGCGAGGAAATTAGAGTCTGTAGGCTCTTGGAGAGTTATAGTAAAGAGTTAAAGCTAATCTTTTTATTTCTTCGGAGTATCTGTGTCCTTTTTTTGTTCTGTTTATACTTTTCTTCAAATTAAGCATTAATGATTTTGCTGTTCCAGAAAACTTGTCAAGGAGTAAATACTCTAACTTTGCGTCACTCATTCCATTTTCTTTTAGAGTTAGGTAAATCTTTTAATGTTGTGATTTTTTTATTTTTCCTCCGAATTTTCTGGTTTAAAATTTTGATTTTTTTCTTTAAATTGAGGATCCTGGCAGATAATATCTCTGGGGATCTAGACGGCCTCATTTGTCTCCTCCTTTTAATTCTGGGCGCAGATGATCCTTGAGTTGGATTTTGATCCTCATAAGATGTTCCTGGCTTCAGATGTTCCAGAGGTTCAGTGGCTTCAGGAACTGTTGCACAAGCTAATGATTGGTCTACATGGCTAACTCTCGAAGACCTTGGTTTTTTTGTAGTGGGTAAATAGTATGACGGGAAAGCTGGAAAAACAGAAGGAACTGCCTGATCCCGTAGTCTAGGGGACACAGCTCCTGGTCTGATTTGGTAATCGGATTCAACAAAATGAGCGCTACATATTTTTGAATACTTTGTTGGTTCCCAATTCTTACGTTTAATGGCATTCTTCCACTTGTGTAATAACTCTGGGTTATGTAGTGGGAACCTGAAACTACATTTATAAATTAGAAAAGCAACTAAATTAAATAATTAAAAAAAAAACTTAGATAGGTACAAATAACAACTGCTTGGTCACAGCGACCAAAGATGGATTCCACGACAGCAAATAATAAAAATATTAGCGAAATTAAGTTACAGCTTGTTAAGCACTTAAAAATGTTATTAAAAAACAAGCAAAAAACGTTTTTAATTCTTCAATAAAAAAGAAACACCCATTTATTTGATACTAAATTTGTTCAATGTATTGTTTTACTACATTTTTACATTTTGGTTTTTCATTTATGTTATAATGATGTACAGTTGAAGAAAACTCAATTTAAGATTTGTATATGAAGACTTGAAAATATTCTTTGATGGACAAAACGTTATGAAACAATAAAAATTATTAAAAGGCTGGATGGGTACTTCTTTTTCCTTAAAGATCAAATGTTAATTTTGTCACTCATGTATAAATTTGAACAATAATTATGGAACAGCCTAAGGGGAAAGGATTATATCAACATAAGGATGCTGATTAAGGGCTTAAGCACTTAAAAAGTTTATTAAAAAACAAAAAAAAACTTTCTCAATGTAAAAGAAACATCCATATATTTGATACTAAATTTGTTCAATGTATTTTTTTCAATTTTGGTTTTTATATATGTTATAATGATGTAAAATTAATAAAACTCATGATATATCATGAAACTCAATTTCAGATCTGTGTATTATGACTTAAAAATATTCTTTGATGGACAAAACGTTATGAATTATTTGAAAAGTGCATGGGCGATTCTTTTTCATTGAAGAATTAAATCTTTTTAGCAGGATGGAACATATTTATGTAAAGAAACTATTTTTATATGTACAATGGCCTAAGGTTGGGGATTTGTTGGCTTTTCAGGGAGAAAACAAGTCACTTGTTGAGCTTAGGGAAAGAAACTTTGATAATCAAGCTGTAAATACTTACGAAAAAAAGTGAATATCCGATCCCTTTTTAGCTTTGTTAGTACAACCATAAGCACAGAATGATTGAACCATAGTTGCACTAATATTAGAATAATATTCAATACAATATCTAGAAGAAATTACATGAACTGTCCAAGCACTACTGACATTGTTTATCCCCACGACAAGATGGCCGCCAGAATGTTAGGGATGCTTCACTAAAAAGTAGGGAGTTAGGCATCTATCCTTTCTAAATCTATGGTTGGAGGTAGTAGAACCTCTCTAGTGTTCTACTTAATTTTCTAAATAATACATTCCTTACTTAGTTTTCTTTCAAAGGTATATTAAGTGTTGTTTCAACTTTTGCTTCTGAAGTATTATTCTATTGAATAAATGTCTACCGGGGTTATAGAAATAAAGGCTGATAATGGTGCAGGTTTGTCAACTATCTATTTACAGCAAAATCAGTTTATGTGTTTAGTCTTTATTTATTATATAATATCGTCGATATAAATGTAAATTATCCAATGTGAAAATAACCACTTTCCAGAGAAAAACGTTTATTCATTACTTTGCTTTTGTATAGTCAAATAGACATTCAACCTTTGGGTCTTTTTTACTTTAGGCACGCCAGTTACTTTTATTGCTAAAACAGTTATTTATCGTATCATTAAGTTAATAGTTATGAAGAACAGATGTTAATTAGTTTAAATAAATTATTTATTCAACAAATGTAAACAAAAAAAAAATTGAAAATACAAATGGTTGATTATTCCAGAGGCCAATAGGCTTTTATTGATTTTAATATACACTGAAATATATCTTCGTTTTCGTACCTTCTTCTGAACTCTAGAACATGTCTTATAATCTATAACCTCTTTCATGTATAAACTTTATGTAGCCTAGCAACACCTGTTACAATATTGTAACAAAATATTATGACGTTATTCTAAAAAAGTCGGTCATGCAGGAGCTGCATAACTAAGCACTTTCCTCAAAATTGGGTAGTGTCGACTGCATTCCTAAATAATTGTTTAAAATCTATATATATAAAAATCACGTGTCTGTCTGTTTTTCTGTTTGTTTGTTCCTTATACAAATCTACACCGTTTGACCGATTTTGACCAAACTTGGAATAATGGTAGGTCTTGATACGAGAAATCTTCTAGGCTAGGTCAAAAAAATCTACCAGCTGTCTGTCTGTCTGTATGTTTGTCCCTTATACAATCCACACTGTTCGTCCGATTTTGACTAAACTCGGTACACATGTAGATCTTAATCTGGGGAGTGTCGTAGGCTAAGTCAAAAACGTCTACCAGCTGAGTGTCTGTATGTTTGTCCCTTATACAAATCCACACCGTTCGTCTGATTTCGACTAAACTCGGTACACATGTAGATCTTAATCTGGGGAGTGTCGTAGGCTAGGTCAAAAACCTCTACCAGCTGTCTGTCTGTATGTTTGTTCCCTATAAAAATCCACACCGTTTGACCTAAGTTGGAACACAGGTAGATCTGATACGGCGATTGCCATAAGCTAGGTCAAAACGGCTACCATCTGACTGTCTGTATGTTTGTTCTTTATACAAACCCACACCGATTCACAGATTTTGATCAACTGGGCACACAGGTTGGTCTTGATCAGGGGATTGCCATAGGCCAGGTCAAAAACGTCTACTAGCTGCTGTCTGTATTTTTTTTTTTTTTTTAAATCCACACCGTTAGACCAATTTTTACCTAACTTGGTATACATGTATGTCTTGATATGGGGGGTGTTATAGGTTAGGTGAAAGTCGTCTAGGACTCAGTTGGGAGGCCACGGGTTCATTCGTGTTAGTAGATTTTAATAATACTTATTTGGTTTCTAATTTATTTAGCCTTTTCTGTATGCAGAAAGTAGGTGTAGCATGGCACGCCGGGTAACAGCTAGTAAGCTATATAGATAAATAAAATAAAAACATAAATAACACCTGTTTCAATTCAAATCAAACATAGTACAAAGTAAATCCCCCCCTTCCAACAGACCGATTTAGTTCCTTTTTACAATACTTCTTCCTTATTAGATACCCAGGATGTATACCACGTTTTGTTACAATGCAGCAGAAATTACGACCGGTATGAGGAAATTAATAATTTGGGTCCGGAGTAAACCCCCCTTCTTAATTAACTGATTTAGTTTATTTTTACAACACATTTTTCTCTTTAGTTGACCAGAACGAATACCGAGTTTTGTTGAAATATAACAAAAATTACGACGTATTGGCAAATAACTACTTTGGCTCCGGAGTAACCCCCCCCCCTCCGGATAGACCAATTTTGTTGGTTAACAAACTCGTTCAATCGTTTGATTGGGGAATACTACATACCAAGTTTCGTGGGGAAGAAACAAAAACTCTGTATCGTGTTAACGGACACATATATACATATATAGATATATATAAATTTTAACTGAGGTCATTTTCGGTGTCTACTAGGTAGGATCGATAAAGATTCGAAGACATTTTTCAAAAATTCCGTCATGAGTGCAAATTCAATAGCTACTTTCCTTCGGAGGAAAGTGCTAAAAGACCCCGACCTTTTGACACTGGTTACTTACCCTTTCACTGAGTGAACTTAGATTCGAGAGTTTGACATACATTAATCCAACAGCAACCAGTATGTGTTTTTCATACTTGATGCTTTGCATTTGTATTGATGATATTTGCTATATTTTTTGTCACAAATATATAGACATTTGAGGGCTAAATAATTTCAAACAACTGTTATGCTAGCAAAGATGCAGTTGCTACCGCAGGAACAGAAACTTGCTTTTGCAGGAAGAGAAATAAAATAAAAAAGTCCGACTCGCAGGAACTGCCTCATCTTAGCGCGGTTCCGTTCTTATCCCTAGTCTAATTTCGAAAGATTAAAATAGAAGCAGTTATTATTTTGTTGAGAGGAGATCGTTGACCGTTGATGATGCAAGGTAGGGATTGTCCGGGTTAGGTCACTGCTACTTAATAATACATACCCCATATGTGTAGGTATGTGGGCATATATATGTACATATGTGTGCGTGTATATGTGTATGTGTATATGCATATATATAAATATATATATATTATATATGTATATATATATATATATATATATATATATATATATATACATAGATATGTGCATATATTAGTGTTAAATATGTCCTACTTGTATTTACAGCCTTGATGAAGGCTTGAAGTTCAAGCCGAAACGTCGGCACAATAAAACCATTTTTACGATAAAATGTAGTTTTATTAAGTAGCAGTGACCGAACCCTGACAGTTATATTTTGGTTCCACCAGTCTTGAAAGGTAGGATTTACAATCTGACCTGGAAGGGTCGGCAACACAAGAAACCGTCCCGCTAGTTGCAAGGTCTTGGAATCTTGGAAATCTATATTTCTAACAATAAATTGTTTTTGTTATTTTACTTAACCTGTTTTATTTTCGAATACATTATCCAACTATAAGCAATTAAAAAATAACAAGGAATAAAATACAGGCGAAAAGAACACTTTGAATAAGCGAAATCAATTACTTTAAAGCTTTAAGCTCTTATTTCTCCGATTGACATCGCCTAATCAAAACTTTCATTAGAACCTTTTATGTAGAGCATTTAATAAGCTTTCTAATGGTATTCTTCCGTTTACCAAAATTCTCAACAGTTTTCGAGATATTAAAGAAAGTTCCCAAAATTTATATTATTTCTAGCAACAGAAAATTGGCCTCATTTTTCATATCCTGTTTTACACACAAAATTTTCGCAACATAAGAAATTACAAAACTAAAAAGCAATAAAAAACGAAGGGAAAGAGACAAAAATTACAACAAGAACGACAAAAACCCGTTCATAAGAACAAAACAGACGTATTTGAAGTTTTAAGCACTTATTTCTCCGATTGACATAACCTAATCAAAAATAGTTTTAGAATCTTTTTTGTAGAGAATTTAGTAAGCTTTCAAATAGTTTCTATCCACTTACCACGATTTCCCAACCGTGTTCGAGATATTAATGAAAGTATACGAACTTCCCAAAACTTTTCATGTCTGTTCATAAAATATTTTATTCTAACCCTTCCTTAACTCCAAACGTAACAAAACTTTCAACATATTAGTTTTAATGAAAGTAGAACATGCAGATAAAGTTTCAACTGAATCCCATGATTCTAAGTACCCAAACCAAAAACGGTATTCAAAAAATATTTTTCCAATTTTCTCAAAAACGGTTAAAGCTATCGCCTTGAAAATGGTTTCATTCGTTTTCCTAGCCCAGGAATCATATAAAACGAGTACTTAGAAGCTTATGAACTCAAAAACGTAAGCGTTACGATTTTTTTTGCGCGAATTTCGCCCCAAACGCCATCTTCCGGTAGGCGGATTTCGCTGGTTAACGAACTTGACCTTTCAAATTGGACGACGGATTTTTGTACCAAATTTCATCAAAATCGGACCATTCGTCTTCGAGCTAGAGAGCGAACAGACAAATATATATATATATATATATATATATATAAATATATACATATATATATATATAAATATATACATATATATATATATATACAAATTTGAACCACCATCATTTTCGGTCTCTAGGGGTTCTGAAACGCAAAATTTTCTAGTCGGCACTTCCGGATTGTTTCATTGTATCAACCTTATAAGCGGGGTTCCTCCCTATGGGGGAGGGAGGAACCGCGCTAAAAGACAACTAGATCCATTAAAAATGTAACAGATAAAGTACAATTCTTTTAAAACGTCCATAAGCAAATAAAGCTTGTAAATATTATCTATTTCTTCTTTGTCTTGTTTGTATACACATTTGATTAGTGCATTATAAAAGCTACTATTTATTATTTATTTATTTATTTTATTAATTATGAGTTCCATGACTGTAACGATAAACTCATGTGGACAGCAGAATCAAAGCCCGTTAATGCAGCAGTCAGATTGTATTTATTATTTATAACAGAGATTTTTAACCATTTAATGACTGAATTTATATTAAAAATTATGGAAAAAATATCTGGTTTACCTGCCTTTTTATTACCTACGGATATACCTCAAAATATCTAGCTATGCAAGTCACCAAAAAAAAATAAAAAAAAAATAAGAAAGGAACAATTTTTTCAACAAGAAAATAAGATTTGGTTCATAAAATTACCCGAGGGGTTAACTTGGGTTTCAATGAGACAGCAAAAAAAAAAAAAAAAAAAAAAAAAAAAAAAAAAAAAAAAAAAAAAAAAAAAAAAAAAAAAATCACTGTCTAACCAAAAGCAATACAAAACTATAGTATAAGTAATAATAGCCAGATTAAAATTAAATTAAATAAATTTATGTGACATGGCATGAAATACCTGTATAATTTCAGGGCCCCAGTTTAAATGAGTAAATCCAAACTGTTCCTATACCCAAAGTTTCTCAGGCATGGTCGTTAAGCACTTAAAGGTTAAAATTTCATCTTTTGGCAATTTTCTTTTAGTTAAACACTTAATTATGATAATTTTGTTTTTTCTCAATTTTTTGTAAAAACATTTAACATTTGGAGCTTATTTAAAGAAATTTTATAAACAATGAAAACAATTTTATAGGAGTTTTTTTAGGTGTTGTTTTTGTGTGCATAAATATGTATATAGGTGTACCTAGGCTAAGTGTAGAATCACTAGATGAGTGTAAGAATGAGGTGTATATAGTTGAGTAATAAATTGTGGTTTTCTTTTACTGGAATTTTGCGTCTAGGATATTTGTGCTGGGCTATCTATAGGATGCCAAACTTCCTAAACATATAGCAGCAGGGAATTCCTTCTATAGGCCCTGATATGAAGCAAATAGAACAAATTTATCATTAATTTTCACAGGCATGATTAACAAATGGTTTTAAATATTGTATGAAATAAATTCAGATACAGGTTTACTCTATTTAGAATTAATTATTTTTTTGCTTCAGAGATTGAACAGACGTATGTATACATCAAGGAGGAGAGAGAAGATGTTGAGGTGATGGTCGAACAGCTCGAAGGTAATTTGGTTTCTTTTGAGTCATTCTTGGATTTTGATAAAATTTGGTTCGTTACTCTGACAAAGAACATTTTTTAAAAAAAAAAATATATTATCTGTTTTTTTTTTTTTTTTTTTTTTTTTTTTTTTTTTTTTTTTACTATGAATTTATAAATATTCTCAAAGTTTTTTTTTTTTTTTTTTTTTTTTTTTTTTTTTTTTTTTTTTTTTTTTTAACCAACCAGAAATTGTTAATTCCATGGTAGATTGAGTTCTATTCTTGCTAGAACAGTTAACACAGTCTCATTATTTAGCTAATTATATGTACCTTAATTCGGTGTACAACAAGACCTAGACCTAGATTGCTAGATTTGTCGATGCGCCGTTAAAAAAAAAAAATCAACTTATTACTCTTTAAATTTTACTTTAAACAGAAATTGTACATAATCGTTTAATAAAGGAAATAAGGTTAATAGGAAAACTGTACTTTTAAAATGTTGAAAAAAATATATTTCAATCTTCAGTTCACTGACTACATATGCTGTTAGTTACATTATGGGAAGGCAATGGGGTCATTTTATAAGATAATTTTAACTTTATAATTGTCACTGCATAGTTGATAAAAATTTGGTGAGTGAGGGATTTTTGTATTGTAAATTCAGCAATAATCATCCCTGATCAATATTTGAATTTGGTTCAGACAGAACTAAAATTAAAGGGGAGATATGACAGATGTTGCACAATTACTGGAACCCAGAATTGCACACTTTCATTCTTTTAAGTTGAACTGGTAACTGATTTAGACACAGATCCGAACTCAACATGTGGAGGTTTTATTGTCTATGAAGTTGGTGACCAGTGGTGGCTGGCATGTGAACTCAACAAGTGAAGGTTTTATTGCCTATGAAGATGGTGACCAGTGGTGGCTGGCATGCGAAGTCAACAAATTACACAGTTTAAATGAACTATCAGAATAGCACCAAAATGGATATGACTGTATATAAATGAATTTTGTTTTTCATGGTCCCATTGTCATCCCATAATAAAATTAATAGTTATTTACAATTTTTCAAACATTTTAAAAGTAAAATTTGTAATAAGTTGGTCTTGTTGTATATCAAATTAAAGCCCATCTAATTAGATAAAAATTCCGTCACGCAGGAGCTGCATAACTAAGCACTTTCCTCAGAATTTGGGTAGTGTAGACTGCTTTCCAGAACAATTTGCTTAAAATATCCTACATAAATAAAATAAAAACATGAAGAGTTCTCTTATAAATTTGTAATGAGTAACTGATCAATTATTAATTTGCTTCCAGAGTTATGTTTACACATGGTACCTATTACACTACGTAATAAATACAAAAAACCTCATATTATCGTATTTTGATCTAACGCAGGAACAGGATACAGTCACTCTAGTGGTAGAAAGCGCTCCTTGCGGAGGCTTTGTGAGCCTACGTCTGGCGGGCTTTTCTATTGAAATATATTACAAATTAAACCCCCGCTTTCCGATTGACCGATTCAGCTCATTTTTACAACACTTCTTTCTCATGAGTTACCCACGACGTATACCGCGTTTCGTTACAATACAGCAGAAATTACGACCGGTATGAGTATAATAGGAATTTGGGTCCGGAGTAAACCCCCCCCCCTTCTAATGAACCGATTCAGTTTATTTTTACAACACATATTTACCTGTAGATTACCACTACGAATACCGAGTTTCGTCGAAATATACCAAAAATCACGGCTGGTAGTGGCGAATTGGTATTGTGGGTCCGGAGTAAACCCCCCCTCCTAATGAACCGATTTAGTTTATTTTTACAACACATATTTACCTGTAGATTACCACTACGAATACCAAGTTTCGTTGAAATATAACAAATATTACGGCTGACATAGACAAATTAGTGTTATGGGTTCGGGGTAAACCCCCCCCTTCTGGTGGACCGACTTTGGTGGTTAACGAACTCGTTCAATCGTTTGCTAATTGAATGCTATATACCAAGTTTCGTGACGAAAAAACAAAAACTCTGGCCGCTATCGTGTTAACAGACACACACATATATATATATATATATATATATATATATATATATATATATATATATATAAATTTTAACGGGGGTCATTTTCGGTGTCTACTAGGTAGGATCGATAAAGATTTGAAGAAATTTTTCAAAAATTCCGTCATGAGTCCAACCTCAATAGCTACTTTCCTTCGGAGGAAAGTGCTAAAAAGGGCACTGAACTGACTGTTCTAGCTAGAATAGCACTACTATCCCATGGCATTAACAATTTCCGGTTGGCAAAAAAAAAACGCTTTTTGAATATTTTTAAAATTCATAGTAAAAAAACAGAAACAGATAACAATAAAAAAGAAATTGTTCCATTCAAGGAGTTTTTAGAGATATTGGGGTTCAAAATTTCAAAAAATCTAAGAGGGTCAGGTTGAAAACAGTACTTTCATTGGTGGAGTTGACATGGATTGGCCCTTTTATTTCCTATTTGCTGTTGTACTCTCAATATTCTGATAGGAATTACCATATTATGTTGGGGGGGGGGGATGTTGTCACATTTAACATGTTAAATGCGGCTGCTGTTTGGCCATACATGTGCTATTTGCGGTGCATGCCCCCTGGGGGTATGTACAGCATTATTTGTCTTATGGTGTACACGCCCCCAGGGGCATCTAACCTTCCTATATGTATGCTCTTATTTACCGACATCTAGCAATCAGAAGGAAAGAGATAATTCACTGATTTTTTGCAGAATCGTTGCATCTAACATCCATAAATATACATTAAAAACAGGAGGAGGATCTGGAAATATGATCAAATAAAAAAAATGGAAATAATTTAAAAAAATGTATTTTACAATTATACAGAATACTCACTCACTCAATTCTTTGGTCAGAGTCCACGTTTCCCTGCTGTACACAACGACTGGCCTTATTACAGTTTTATATAATAAAATCTTTGCCTTTCTGGAGAGACTTGTGTATCGGAGAGCTTTTTGCAACGCATAGAAACATCTTTTTCCTGCCACCATTCGGCCCTTAACCTCCACTTCCAGGTTATTGTTCTCTGTTACTACTCCCCCCAGGTATGTAAATGTGCTACAGCTACGATACGTGTCCTCGCCCAAATCCACAGTCCCTCCTCGTTCTCTGGTCTGTCTCAAGGTCTTCATATATTCGGTCTTTCTTTTATTTATAGTGAGTCCTAAGTCTTGCCCTGCACGAGCGAATTCCGCTACAGCACCGGCCAAAGCTGCTTTGGTCCTCCCTGTTATTACCACATCATCAGCATACGCCATATGCTGAATTAGCCTATTGTAAATGGCGCCCCCTGGGTTTGTCCTTATCTTTCGGATGGCTACTTCAAGGGCGAGATTGAATAATACAGGTGATAGTCCTTATTAGCTTCCTAGGTATTCCCAGTGACTGTAATGCCTGCAGCAACTTTCCTCTCTCAACACTGTCATAAGCCTGTCGGAAGTCAATGAAGAGGCGGTGCAGATCAATGTTATAGTCACACGTTTTTTCCAACATTTGTCTAATGGAAAACAAATGATCTATACTCGACCTTCCCGGGCAAAATCCACTCAGATATTCTCCCAGAAGTCGTGCAATATCAAAAAAGCACAGTTTCAATTTCAAAGAAGTAAAAATATTAAACAAAGAAAGAAATACGCTGAAAAGAAAAATCAAAGAAAATATTTATATTCTAAAAAAATGGAAAATAGTAGTGAATAAAAGAACTGATCTGAAAAATGTACACCAAATTTTCAATGGAATAATAGATTAATATCCAAATTTAAAAAAAAATGTTTGACAAGTAGACTTAACTAGGACAACAAGGAAGGACAGATAAAGACAGGGCCATTATGGCAATCCACTTACATTATTAGTATTAAGCCTGGCTCCAGAGGGAGTACATGGCAATGAGAGGACTTCCTAATAAGGTAGGACTCAAAAACTTTTTATAAAATATATAATTTAGCTATAATTACTGCAATATTTAGGGTAGGGGTAAGATTTAATGGAGATTGGTGATGTTTTAATGCATTTTGTGGAACATTCCATAGATCTATATACCTTATTAGCTTTAATATAATGGAAAATTGTTTGTTTGGATGTTAAAAAAAAATGAAATTTTGTTGTAGAAGTGCCCTTGAAGAGGTGCGAAGAAAAGATGCACGAAACATGTCGGGCCTATTAAATAAAGTAGTATAATAAAGGAAGACTGCTTTTACGACCCCATGCCTCCTAAGACAAAAAAGAATTTAGATATTTTGGGTCATCTACAAGAATAAATAATATATATATATATATATATATATATATATATATATATATATATATATATACATACACATACACATACATGTTAGTATTAAATCTGTCCTGCTTATTTTTACAGCCCTGATGAAGGCTTGATTTTCAAGCCGAAACGTCGGCAACAATAAAACCATTTTCACTCGTAAAATGTAGTTTTATTAACAAGTAATGACCGAACACCGACAAAACTACATTCCACGTTTTTTGACAAAAATGAGCCAATTGTTCAACCTATCCCTCAATAAACTTCCACTTCCTTTGCATAGATTTAATGCTTACTAAATGTAGAAGTTTTCCTGTAAGTAGTGAATCTGTAGTCTGTTAAGGGGCAGAGGAATACATTTTCGAAAAACCACTGATTCTTCGAGAAAAACAGAAGTGCGTTATTGGACGTCCAGAAAGTATCTTTTTTCAGTGGGTTTAGTGGATTAAATTACTGTTATCTTAAAGGAAATTTTATCTATTTTATGGTGGCATAATTAGAATTTAATCATCTTCAACAGTTTTTGAGCAATCCTTTCTTATTCAATAAAAAATTTGTCTACCTTAAAAAATCAGAAAATTGTACATAGCTCCTTTTCCATTTGGAATCGAACCATAATTTAAATGAAGTTATTGTTGGAAATGATGTCTAAAATCACCTGAAGTTTGGTTATTTAGACCTGAATCACCCTACACAGCACCCCCCCCCCCTGTATATACACAGCATTTTATAATTCTTTACTATTGACAAGTTTCATAATTTATTTAACATTGAGGAAAAAAAACTTTACAAACATATAAATTAATTTAAAAAAATATATATCTATATAAATAAATTAAAGATATATATAAATATATATTAATATTTGTTTGTTTAAACACTAATGGGATTTACTCTTCTAGCATAAATTTTCTAAGGTTATGACTCTTGATAGTGTACTGGAGGTGAGCCCTGATGGTCGACATATTGGTGGTAATGAGAATCTGATAAAACTCTTCTGTTGATTCATTGATAAAGTTGGGAAGATAATATGTCCTGTAGGGTGAATAGATTGGGCAACAGCAATAGAAATGCTGGAGGGTTTCATTGGTCTGAAGGTTACAAATATTGCATCGATCTTGTGGTGTTAATTGGTGAGAAGTTATATGGTATGAAAGTCTGATAAATTGTATGCTGGCTGTTCGAATTTGAGTTAGAAGGTTCTGCTGGGAATAAGAGAGTTTCATCTGTAGATGGTGCTGTGGTCTATGCTCTGAGTTATAAATCATTTTGTAATTTGGGCAAAACATCGAGTTTGTTTCCTTTCTAAATCCTTATTGTGAAGTTTTTCTTTTATAGCTGTGAGACTGATATTTATATTTTTTTTTTCCTCTCCGATGTCTTGAATGATAACTGCAATTAGTTCCTCTAGTTGAAATGATTTAAGTATCTCCTAAAGCTGTAAAATCCAATTATATATAGTATTATTAGGATACCTTGTTGCTGAGGGCATTGAAACATATTCTTGGGTATCTGTGGCTAGGCATATCCAGTATTTTTCTACCCCAGTTCAGACCCTGTTCCAGGATTCTATATGTGTAGTCCCTGTTTCCAGGCATAATATATAATGAGGTGTAGATGGATGTAGGTTGAGAATCTTATTGTAAAAGGTAAGGCAGCAGCTCTCCACTATCTCCAGACACCTGAGGGCCCATACACTTGCACCATACATCAAAATACTGTTTACCAAAGACAGACTCTTTCCTTTTTAGCACTTTCCTCCGAAGGAAAGTAGCTATTGAGGTTTGACTCATGACGGAATTTTTGAAAAATTTCTTCAAATCTTTATCGATCCTACCTAGTAGACACCGAAAATGACCCCCGTTAAAATTTATATATATATATATATATATATATATATATATATATATATATATATGGATATATATATATATATATATATATATATATATATATATATATATATATATATATGTGTGTCTGTTAACACGATAGCGGCCAGAGTTTTTGTTTTTTCGTCACGAAACTTGGTATATAGCATTCAATTAGCAAACGATTGAACGAGTTCGTTAACCACCAAAATCGGTCCACCGGAAGGGGGGTTTACCCCGAACCCAAAACACTAATTTGACTATGTCAGCCGTAATATTTGTTATATTTCAACGAAACTTGGTATTCGTAGTGGTAATATAGAGAAAAAAGTGAGATATAAAAATGAACTAAATCGGTTCATTAGAAGGGGGGGTTTACTCCGGACACACAATACCAATTCGCCACTACCAGCCGTGATTTTTGGTATATTTCGATGAAACTCGGTATTCGTAGTGGTAATCCACAGGTAAATATGTGTTGAAAAAATAAACTAAATCGGTTTATTAGGAGGGGGGGTTTACTCCGGACCCACAATACCAATTCGCCACTACCAGCCCTGATTTTTGGTATATTTCGACGAAACTCGGTATTCGTAGTGGTTATCTACAGGTAAATATGTGTTGTAAAAATAAACTAAATCGGTTCATTAGAAGGGGTGGGTTTACTCCGGACCCAAATTTTTAATATACTCATACCGGTCGTAATTTCTGCTGTATTGTAACGAAACGCGGTATACGTCGTGGGTAACTCATGAGAAAGAAGTGATGTAAAAATTAGCTGAATCGGTCAATCGGAAAGCGGGGGTTTAATTTGTAATATATTTCAATAGAAAAGCCCGCCAGACGTAGGTTCACAAAGCCGCCGCAAGGAGCGCTTTCTACCACTAGAGTGACTGTATCCTGTTCCTGCGTTAGATCGAAATACGATAATATGAGTTTTTTTTTATTTAGTACGTAGTGTAATAGGTACCATGTGTAAACATAACTCTGGAAGCAAATTAATAATTGATCAGTTACTCATTACAAATTTAAAAGAGAACTATTCATGTTTTTATTTTATTTATGTAGGATATTTTAAGCAAATTTTTCTGGAAAGCAGTCTACACTACCCAAATTCTGAGGAAAGTGCTTAGTTATGCAGCTCCTGCGTGACGAACTTTTATTCCACTCTTTGGACTTAGATCGAGTGCAGATCCCCCTTAGACTACCAATTGCTGGGTTGGTTTTGCTGATGGCTTGTTTAGTTGCCTTCAAAAATAATCCACACCTAGAGATTAAGTGACTTCAGTGAGCATTTTGATTTCCTGACCATTATACTTTAAACTTCAGCTATCTGAAAGGATGATCGTTTTGAGGGTGTGCAGTTTGTGAAATTCCGACATCGTTTTTTTTTTTTTTTTTTTTTTTGCGAACAACCTAGTGCGGATATCCATGGTGCAGCTAGGAATTTTCTCAGCAAACCGTGAGATGAGACAATTCCTACCACCACACAGTCTAACGAAATAGTCAGGATTATGGACAAAAATCATAAACCATTAGTTATTTTCAAATGAACATTTTTATTAATTGAAATGTACTCAAAACAAGGTAACAATAGTATAATAATTCATACTATATGACTATAATAATATTAATTGAAATAATATAGCAGGTAATGATATTATTAATAACAAGATTATAAAATATATTATATCGGTAACATATAATGTAGTAAATTATCCGTATAGTAATACTAGCTGTTACCCAGTGTGCCATGCTACACCAACTTTATATTATAAAGTTCTTATAGTTGGAAGGAACAAACATACAGCTGGTAGATTTTTTTTTCACCTTGCCTATGACACTTCCCATATCAAGACCTACCTGTGTGCCAAGTTTGGTCAACATCGGTCAAACGCTGTGGATTTGTATAAGGAAAAAACAGATAGACAAAAGCTGACAGATGATTTTGACCTAGCCTATGACGTATTAAAATAGAGAAATATGATAGCGTAATGATAACAACTATAATAATAATAGAAATAAAAATAGTAACAATAATATTGAGAAAGACATATATTATAATATCAAAATTATAAATTAATTGAAAGAAATACAAAAAAAAAGAATGAATATAAATGGATCAAATAAAATAAAATAACTGATTAATGAAAAGAAAACGTCTGTTCTTGGAATGGCTTATTCTTGCGATTGTTAAAACAAAATTCAATCAGGATTGTGGTCATGAGAAACTGTTCAATTATTTACAGCAGCATTATTTTTCAAAAACAAATGCACTACTTTTCTCATTTGTTCCGATACTAAACATAGAGGTATGAATTCTGTATACGCACTTTTCATAAGATTATATGATATAATAATAAAAAATAATGATTTGTCAAAATGAAATTATTTACATTGATAATCCATTGTCTCAGTTTAAAAATAAATATATGTCAAGATTGCTTTACATACATTCAGAAAAATTTCACAAAAAGTTTTAGCGGAACTATTTTACTACAGCTCATGACAAACGTGTAGTAGATAGGGTGGGAGAAAGAGTAAAATCCTTGGTCTGTAATGGAAGTTATGAGCAAATCTGAAACTAAAAATGTAAAAAACTCAGTAGAGTTTGCTAATGTTGCATCTAGTTTAATGACAAACACTACAATTCTCCGTATGAGCTAAGTAGATATTGAGCCTGCTATAAGTTCGGACAGTCCATGGGTTACTGTTAAAGACATAGTTTTTATTAAGCAAATGCATGTGATAAAATGCAATTCGCAAATCAAAAATTCAACTATGGGAAACAAACTGAAACCATCAAGTTAACAGATCAAAAACTTAATATTTCAAATTTTAATGTTAGTTACTGGTGTGCAGTTACATGTGATAAAAATTAAGTTGTATTTCATTTTATATTGCCCAGCAAACCCTTCCCTGAAGTAATGAATGTTTTGTACATGTAAGTAGTTTTCATTCTGAATAGCTTTGGGTTATTTTTTATAGTTTTTAAAATTAAATCACTGTACTATGAAAAATAATATGTTGTTAGCTAAAATTTTAATTGAACAATTTTTTGTATTTAACGGAAAAAAAATTAAAGAGTGAAAAAAACCATACGTTTTTTTTTCATGTAATAGTGTATACCTTTTAGAATAATAATAAAAAAATATTTTAGTGATTTTCTTTTTATCGTTTGATGATATTCCACTTAGTGTGGAACGCCATATTTAATTTTTACAAAATGCATTTTAACACTTCAGGATTTTTTCAGAACATTTGTAATTACTTTATGCTTATATTATAATTTTTTCCTGGCTTCCATATTTATTTATTGACGTATTGTCATAGAAAATGTCATCAACATTCGTCGATAGGTATGATTTATATTCTAGAACTAAGTGCACTTCCTTTGTCCAATCAATGATAACTGCAAAATTTGAAATACTTAAGCAGAGCATAAAATTAAACTATTTGAGATTGAGAAAAACTATTTTATATTGTTACTTATATCTATGAAAGGAATGAACATGCTAAGTTTCATTAAAATCTGAGATCATGGGTGTCAAATCCTATTTTTTTGGGGTTGATTTGACATGGAATGACCCAAATGTTTAAATATCATGTCACACATAGATGATTTTAGGTGGTACGTTAAAGAACTAAAAGTATTTTAAATTATTAAAGTTCTGTGCAGGTTAATGGGTTAATGTTGAAGACATAGTTTATGTTAAGCAAATGCATGAGATAAAATGCAATTGACAAATAAAAAAAATTAACTATGGAAAACAAACGGGAAACTCCAAATCAACAGATCAAATACTTAATATTTCAAATTACTTACTAATATATGATATTAATCCAAAATCTGAGAATATAAGGTTAGATAATAATTTAGATAAACACAACATTTTTGTACGTTACATGTAGATGATTTTAGGTGGTACGGTAAAGAACTAAAAGTATTTAAATTTTAAAGTTCTGTACAGATCCATAGGCTAATGTTGAAGACATAGTTTATATTAAGCAAATTAATCCAAACTCTGAGAATATAAGGCTATAATTTAGATAAACATGCAAAGGTTATACCTGAAATGTTTTGCTCGCAAAAGAAAAACTTTTAACAAAAAAAAAAAAAAAAGTTTTGTTGGCTTGCTAATCTCCACCTAAAATCATCATTAGCAACAGATCAAAAACTTAATATTTTAAATTACTCATTAATATATATTAGTCAAAATTCTAAGAATATAAGGCTATAATTTAGGTAAACACAAATATTCTTCTAAAACTAAAAAGTTTTGGAAATTAGATAAACAAACCAAACTTAAAAAAAAGGATAATGGTTAATGGCTTCTAGGAGCTCAGTGTTGCTCTACATTTTCATCAGAAATTAATAAAATTGATCTTATATTATATTACTTGTCCAAATCTTGAGAATATACGGCTATAATTTAGATAAACATATAAAGGTTAAAACTGAAAAGTTTTGTTTGCAAAAGAAAAACTTTTTGCAAAAAAAGAAGAAAGTTTTTTAGCTTGCTAACCTCCACCTAGGCAACACTGGAAAGAAAATTACTATTTCTGAACAATTCACTCTTCTTTAATTGACAGTTTGGAACTCGTTACTTCCGAACTGTGAAGCCTAAAAGATTTTATATATATATATATATATATATATATATATATATATATATATATATATATGATTATATAATGATTTAAAGTCATCAATGAGTTCGAGTTATTCCAATTATCAAGAACACCAACAAATAAATTTGAGACATTATTCAAAAAGGCTGTCAGAATATGAATGGTTCAGTGTAGCCAATTTTTCTTGAACAAAACTTTTGACCTTTTTACCAAATTTCGAAATTTGACTATTTTGACCTAGCCTAGGAGATTTCCCGTATCAAGAAGTACATGTGTGACAAGTTCGGTCCAAATTGGTCAAACGGTGTGGATTTGTATAAAGAACAAACAGACAGACAAACTTACAGGTGATTTTTATATATATAGATTGTCATAGAATAATAATATTTTACCATTTTATATGAAATTATTAAATAATTTCTTAATTCCGAGTCTGAACCGTTTTTGGATTCTTGTGAATGTAAACTTATATCAAAACCAATATCTATTTGATTATTAATTTCATCCTCTATTATACATTCATTAATGTCTGGACTGATTTTGCCTTGCCTTTTTATATTTTTTCTCTGTAAAGAAAGCTCTGGGCAAGATATCAGAAGAACCCGGCGCTTCTCACACAACTCTTTTTTATGTCTGCCTTTAGGGAGCCAGAAGGGCCATCAAGGTGTGAATATCTTTTTTCTTGATAAAAATTAATAACAATTTCTTCTAAGCTGATATATTGTTTCAACCAGTATTTATATAGGAGTTTTTTTCTCTGTGGTGAGCACGTTCCCACATTTTTTACATTTAATATAGGACTAAACTGGCAGTCTTTTTAATATTGCTTAATATTTCTTTAGGAGCATCCTACAGATTAAATTGAATCATTTGCCCAAGGATTAATACAGTTTTCTTGGATTTATCCACATTTTTTTCAAATTTGGAAGAAGAAATAAATTGTATTATGTGATGGATCTACCAGGTCTGCAAGTTTAAAATGTCGTTTATTTCTTAAAATATATACACAGTAATTTAAAAAAAAGTATAATATATTTCATTCAAAGTACTGGCCCTCGCTTTCTACACATTTTGTCCATCTCTCGGGCAATTTATGGATACCATTCCAAAAGAATGCTTCATCTTTATTTGAAATCCATTCATCGAGCCATTTTCTTACATCCTCGAAATTGTTAAAATGTTGCTCAGCCAATGAGTGTCCCATCGATGAGAAGAGGTGATAATCAGAAGGCGCCAGGTCAGGTGAATACGGCGGGTGGGGTAGGAGCTCCCAACCAAGCGAAGAAATCGTTTCCTTAGTCAATCTGGCTGAATGTGCAGGAGCGTTATCATGCTGAAGAATGACTTTGGCGTGCCTGTGAGCCCATTCTGGGCGTTTTTTCGATCAATGCGTGACTCAAATTGATCAATTGTTGTCGGTAGCGGTCGGTATTGACTGTTTCGCCGGGTTTGAGAAGCTCGTAGTAGATTACTCCCTTCTGATCCCACCATACACACAGCATTGTTTTCTTCCCAAAACGATCCGGTCTTGCACTCGATGTGGATGGTTGTCCTGGCGTTACCCATGATTTTATTCGTTTGGGATTCTGAAAATAAATCCATTTTTCATCGCCAGTTACAACTCGATGCAAAAAACCCTTTCTTTCGTGGCGTAAAAGCAGCATTTCGCACACAGTTTTTCGTTTTTCCATCTGTCGTTCGTCCAATTCATGTGGAACCCATTTTCCAACCTTTTGAATCTTTCCCATAGCTCTCAGGCGATCGGAAATGGCTTGCCTAGTGACATTCAACTGTTCTGCCATCATTTGTTGGGTTTGGGTATTGTCTTCGTCTAATAAAGATTGCAATTCGACGTCCTCAAACTTTTTTGGTCGATTTTCTCGTTTTTTATCAGTAACATCAAAATCACCACGTTTGAAACTTTGAAACCAACGTTCACATGTCTTGACGGTTGGAGCAAGATCGCCATAAGTCTCAACAAGAATTCGATGACATTCAGATGCCTTTTTCTTTTGATTAAATAAGAAAATCATGACATGCCGCAAATGCTCTTTATTTGGCTTAAAATTAGACATTTTTAACACCAAAGAAAGGTATGATACGTCTGCGTAAACGACTTAAAAACAACTGACTTTTGTAAACAAATGACTAACAAACAAGATAGCGTTTAGAGATAAGCAAATCCTTCAATAGGCTAAGAGCGCATTCTATTGGAATTAAAACGACATTTTAAACTTGCAATCCTGGTAAAAATAAAAATCTTTGGAATCGGCAAATTTCGGCAAACTGAATTGCCCCCAGTACATTATAATTGAGGAAAACTTTAAGCTCTAAAAAACTTGGGATGTTTTCAGATGAAGTTTTTTTGCTGTGGTCTATCAAAATTTTGTATTTAAGAAAAATGTCATAGATCAATGAAGAATAATTCAGGATAAATAATAAGGGAGTAATTACCCATAAACAATTATATCAGATAAAAAGTCCGTCACCCAGGAGCTGCATAACTAAGCACTTTCCTCAGAATTGGGTAGTATCGAGTGGATTCCTGAATAATTTGCTTAACATAACCTATACAGAAAATAAAATAAAAACAAATTGTTCTACTCTTTTGTATTTTTTATGAGCAGCTGTTTCAATTATTAATTTTTTAATTAATTTCCTTCCAGACTTTTCTGTATGCGGAGTACTACACTACGTACTAAATACACAAAGCTTCACATTTTGATCTATTGATCTTGATGAGTTTCGTGAACCTACGTTTGGCGGAAGAATTCAATTCAAACATAGTACAAAGTAACGCCTCCCCCCCCTTCAGATAGACCGATTTAGTTCATTTTCCTATACTTCTTTCTTATTAGATTCCCAGGATGTATAAAGAGTTTTGTTACAATACAATAGAAATTACGGCCGGTATAAGGAAATTAGTAACTTCTGTCTGGAGTAAACCCTCCCTTCTAGTCAACCAATTTAGTTTATTTTTACAACACATTTTTGTCTTCAGTTGACCACAATAAATACCGAGTTTCGTTAAAATATAAGAAATATTATGGCTGGTATTGGCAAATAACTACTTTGACTCCGGAGTACACCCCCCCCCCCCTCCACATGGACCGATTTTGTTGGTTAACGAACTCATTCAATCGTTTGATGAATGAATACTACATTCCAAGTTTCATGGAGAAAAAACAAACACTCTGGCCTGTATCATGTTAACGAACACACACACACACACACACACACACACACACACACATATATATATATATATATATATATATATATATATATATATATATATATATATATATAGATAGATATAAATTTTAACTGGGGTCATTTTCGGTGTCTACTAGGTAGGATCGATAAAGATTCGAAGAAATTTTCCAAAATTTCCGTCATGAGTGCACCCTCAATAGCTACTTTCCTTCGGAGGAAAGTGCTGTAAGGAATAGTTTTCACGTAATTTCCTTGTGATGACATAATAAAAAAAGTCCGATTCGCAGGAACTGCGTCATCTTAGCGCGGTTCCGTTCTTATCTCTAGTGTTTATGAAGGCATAGAATAGAAACAGTTATTACTTTGTTTAGATCAATAGCGAAACAGCTATCCAAATGAAATCTCAAACAAACCAGTCTTGAAAGGTCTTGATTTACAATCTTACCTGTATGGGTCAGCTATACCATAAGTCGGGCAGAAAGGCCTCCGCTCAGAGGCATTTGGAAAGCCTTGGGATCTCTCTCTTTGAACGCTACATTTCTAACAATAAATTGATCTTCTTATTTTACTTAATCTGTTTTATTGTCAAATACATTATCTGACTATAAGCAATTTAAAAATAACAAGGAATAAAAAACAGACAAAAAGAACAGTTCGAATAAGCGAAATCAATTACTTTAAAGTTTTAAGCACTTATTTCTCCGATTGACATCGCCTAATCAAAACTTTCATCAGAATCATTTTTGTAGAGCATTTAGTGAGCTTTCTAATGGTTATCTTCCGTTCCCCAAGATTCTCAACCTTTCTCGAGATATTAAGGAAAGTATACAAAGTTACCAAAACTTTTCATGTCTGTTCATAAAATATTTTATTCTAACACTTCCTTAACTCCAAACGTAACATAACTTTCAACATATTAGTTTTAATGAAATTAGAACATGCAGATAATGTTTCAACTGAATCCCGTGATTCTAAGTACCCAAACCAAAAACGGAATTCAAAAACTATTTTTCTAATTTTCTCGACAACGGTTAAAGCTATCGCCTTGAAAATGGTTTCATTCGTTTTTTTAGCCCAAGAAGCCTATAAAAAGAGTACTTACAAGCTTATGAACTCAAAAACGTAAGCGTTATGATTTTTTCTGCGCGAATTTCGCCCCAAACGCCATCTTCCAGTGGGCGGATTTTGCTGGTTAACGAACTTGACCTTTCAAATTGGACGACAGATTTTTGTGCCAAATTTCATCAAAATCGGACCATCAGGGAAGCCAGAAATGAGCGAACAGACAAATATATATATATATATATATATATATATATATATATATATATATAAATAAATATATACATATATATATATATATATATATATACAAATTTGAACCACCGTTATTTTCGGTCTCTAGGGGTTCTGAAACGCGAAATTTTCTAGTCGGCACTTCCGGATTGTTTCATTGTATCAACCCTATAAGCGGGGTTCCTCCCTATGGGGGAGGGAGGAACCGCGCTAAAACACTGTCCTCTCTTCAACGAGAGAGGCTCAAACTGATTGTTGGTATGAAACAGGTTTCAAAGACTTTCTCTTGTTTATAATACTGCTAATGTGTTTGTTGATCAAAATAAAACTAATATTTATTAGTTTTATATGACTTTAATTCCTTGAATAGTTTCTAAACTTAGCTAGAGGATTAAAAATGAAATATAAGAAAACAGAAATTTAGGTTTTTGTCCATTGGACGTTTCACTGTGCACTGGTGGGACTCGAACCCGCAGTCTCCTGCATGAGAATCTAAGGCGTTAGCCACTAGACCACAGGAAGACCCTAATTAACCTTTAGGCTGCGTAATACACGTAGGACAAGACTACTGTGGTGCGGGATAGCCTAGCGCCTAGAGTGGCCCGTGTGCTGAATACTTTCCTCACACAATGTTCCGTTGGAATATTCCCTCTTCTCTTGTACTTTTCTCCAACAGAAACATTTTGGGATAAATAATTGGAACCCTCATCGTCATGCCAAGAAAACTCCACTTCACTTTCGCCCACACCCATCAAAAGTTCTAAAAATTCTTGTCAGAATAAATTTTCCTAAAAATATTTACTCACACACAATTTTTCACTTGAAAAGTTCAAAATATACTAGAGAAACATGCAGAATAAATTCCAGGTAAAGAAAAACAGAGGTTTTGGGCAGTAAAAAATGGGAGGTGGCAGGTATATGTGTACAGGTAGGCTAAGTAGTTGGAAGCTAAAGTGACAAAATTGAAAGCCTATGCCCCCTATCGGCTTTGAAGGACACTGCAGCTTCTATAAACAGCCTACAGATGGCTAATAGTAGAAGGACTGATATAATAGCTCGTAGCAGACAAGCGCAAAAGAAGCCGTACTATTATAATAGTCCGTAGCATTGCTCCCTCCCGACTAATATAATATCCCATATAATAGCAGCCTAAGGGTTAAAATACTGAATGCAATGTTTGTTTGAATAATTAATTGAGGTTTAAATATAGTTATGTTATTTTATTTATTTATTTTTTTTAATTAAACACAAGTTGAAAACTGTTAGAATTTATACCTCTGTGTAGTATCTAGTACACACTTACATGTAGAGCTACCGCTTCTTGTACTACTTGTAATGGCGGCACCTTCTTTCTCAATGTGGCTTTATTCAATATAATAATAATAATAATAATAATAATAATATTCAATCCAATGAGCCAGTTACTTCGTGACAGTGGATTTGGTTACCAGCTAACTGTAAATAATCCCGACACCAGGATAAGCCACAGTCTATTTATGGATGACCTTAAGTTGTACGCAAAGAATCCTGTCCAGCTACAAAGCATGACGGATATTGTTCAAGATTTTAGTAGCACCATCGGCATGACGTTTGGTATTGACAAGTGTGCCGTACTGCATGTTTCTAAAGGGCAATCAGTTTTGACCAATAACATTGCGTTAGCTGATGGTGATACTATCCGTGAACTCGATGAGGATGAGTCGTACAGGTATCTTGGCGTACAACAACATCTGAAAATAGCCAAAAGAGAAGTAAAAGAGGAACTGAAGGCTGTGCTTCTTAAACGCTTGCGTCTGATTTTAAAAAGCTATCTACATGGCAGGCAGAAAATAAAGGCAATTAATACATGGGCAATATCATCACTGATTTACAGCTTCGGAGTCATCAAATGGTCGGATACATCGTTACAAGAACTGGATCGTCTCATACGAACAGAGATGACTAAGGCACGTATGCACCACCCCAAAACGTCAATTGAAAGGCTGTATTTACCCAGGAATAAAGGAGGACGAGGTCTCGCAAATATTCAAGACTTATGTCGCTCCCAGGAAATTAACCTGAGGAGCTACACAATGGCAAGCGAGAATCGTCTTTTCAAGGAAATGGTCAAACTGGACGAAAATTATACAGCCTTAAAATTGAAAACAAGCAACTGGCCGGAAATTACGACAGAATCGGATCGCCTTGGCTCGTGGCTAAAGAAAGCATTACACGGGCGATACCATAATCGGTTATTTGATCCGGAGGTGGTGCTCTCATGGTCGGTAGCGTGGTTGACTTCTGGAAGGCTATTCCCGGAAACAGAGGGGTTTGTAATAGCCATCCAGGATCAAGTAATAGCAACAAGATCCTATCGACGTCACGTTTTGAAGGATGTCAACATCTCTGACAAATGTAGACTTTGTAACAAAACGTATGAGTCGATTCAGCACATTACGGGGGGCTGTGAGATTCTTGCGGGATCCGATTATCTTCAGCGGCACAATAACGTGGCCAAAATATATCATCAAGCACTCGCAGAAAAATATGGTATGTTGGATGGTGTGGTCCCTTATTACCGCTACGTCCCAAATAGACTTTTGGAGAAAGGTACAATTAAAATGTATTGGGACGAAGCAATGTTAACGGACCGTACTGTCCATCACAATAAACCAGACATTCTTATCATTGACAAGGGAAGTAAGACAGCCGATATTATTGATTTCGCAATCCCCAATGATGAGAATGTCCGGAAATCATATGCCGAGAAACTGCGCAAGTATCAGGAGTTGGCCATAGAGCTGAAAGACTTGTATAAATTGGATTCCGCAAGGATTACAGCCGTCATAATCTCGACCAACGGGCTCATTCCAAAAACGAGGATTGCCGCAAATAACTATTTGACACTGCCGGAGGATCTAATTAAAAGTGCCCAACAAGCGGTACTGCTTGATACCGCCAGAACGGTTCGGAAATTTTTAAATGAACGCCCGTAAAAAATCAACAAAAAAAAATCAATAAAAACAATTCTTTCGGTTGGCAACGGCCCCCGAAAGAATTTATCCCAGGTGACTGAGGAGAAAACCCCCAATGATAATAATATTTATTTGTAATTGAACATTGTCCTTACAAATATGATCGGGGTAAATATATACAATTCATGAAAATTAAATTAGAGTAGACTCTTATAGAACAAGTAAATAAAATAAGCTTTTATAATACAGAATAATTAAGAACTGATATTTCGGTTCGTTTACTACACGCTGCGGTTGCCTCTTTTCCTCATTACAGCCTCCAAGTAAATGCAAAAGGCGTTTATATCGGTGATGTTAGAGGTAGTCAGGAAATAATATGTTGCGGAGTTGTTGGTGTGTTCTTCAATAATAGGTTTCAGAGTATTTCTGAGATTGGAGTATTCAGGACATCGCCACAGCAGATGCTCCAAGTCTTCTTCCTCCAATTCACATTTGGTGCATATTTTGTTCGTTTCTATTTTGTACCTTTGACGGTGGATGCTGAGGTAAAGTGTCTTCTTGTTCGCTAATCTTAGTTGACTTATGATTCTTTGTCTATTTATGTTCATATTTATTAGAAGGTAGCTGTTGTAGGTATGAATTGCACGATATATGGTACTGTAGGAGGTTGTGTTGATATGGTCTAGGTCATCTTTAATCAGGTTTGCTTTTAATTTTGGCGCTATTTCTTTGAGTAATTTGAAATTTGGGGTTTGAGCTGTTATTTCATACTTTAAAAGAAAATATTTTAACTTCGTTACCCAGTTTTGCGAAGAAAGATTGGTCAGTTTTGAGTCCAGGAGGAGTAATTTCTGGTAGCATAATTTTGGGTATCGTGTGTCATCCATGCCGAGTAGTTTCATCCACCAGCCTGCGATTCTCTGTGCTGCCTGTGTTGATATAGCGTAGTCATTAGATTCTGTACGGATAAAACTGTGGGGTGTAGATTGGGGTAGATTTAAGATTGATTTGTAATATTTGGAAGCTATTGTCTGAATTTGGTCAAAGTACCATAAGCCCCATAGTTCTGAGGAGTAGAGGAATACGGAATTGATAACTGTATGGAGAAGTGCTTTTTTAGTGTCCCAGGAGTCCGATTTAGCGTTGAACAATATCTTCTTCATCGCGGCTATGGCATGATTGGCTTTAGTTGTCTGAGCATTTAGTGTGTTTATGAAGCTTCCAGTTGACGAGAAATTAACTCCAAGATAGTTATATTGTTTTACGATATCTATTTTACTGTTGTTAATGAAGAAATTAGGGTGGGCTTTATGTTTGGGGCTGCGATGGAAAATGAGTATCTTAGTCTTGGATGTATTGATTTCAAGATTGTTACGGAGGCAGTATTCTTCTAGTGTATTCAGCTTATGTTGGAGATCAGCTGGGGTATTTGCGAAGATAGCTATGTCGTCAGCATAGGACAGCATGATGATGTCATTCACATGGTCAATGCTCACTCCTGAGGATCCACTTGCTCTCATGAAATTCTCCATGTCATGGGTAAATAAGACATACAGGAGAGGACTAGGCTTTATTCAATATACTTCTTATTAACTTAAATGTTAATGGTGTTAATTAATTATTCTTCCATAATCCTTAATTGGTTATGGGCCCAGTACTAATAATATTGTGACTAGTGAATATTGTGTATCAAAAATGAGTTTAAACATATCGCCGGTGGAGAAGCTGGTTGGCCGCGAAAACTTTTCCGACTGGAAGTTCGCTATGAAGTCTTATTTACAGTTGGATTATCTTTGGAGCGTAATCGAAAAACAAAAGGGTCCTGACCCAGCTAAGGACCTGAAGGCTTTATCCCGAATAATTTTAGGAGTTGATAAGGTCAATTATTCACACATTAAAAATGCTTCGACATCTACAAGAGTTGGACTTCTTCAAACCCTTGTAACAACTAGACTTGATAATTGTAGTTCAGTTGAAAGTTATTGTGATACTATTATATCTACAGCTCACAAATTAAATGAAATGGGCTTTAAGGTTGATGATGAATGGGTAGGCACATTGTTGTTGGTAGGTTTGTCTGATGACTTTAGGCCTATGATTATGGGACTTGAAAGTTCAGGCATTAAAATTACTGGTGACTCAATAAAGGTCAAATTATTGCAGGAAATTAAACCTCCGGAGTTAAGGTCTGAGGATTCAGTGTTATATACTAATACTAATAACAAAGATGTTTCAATTGTAATAGGGTTGGGCATATTAGAGCCAATTGTTCTATGAATAAAAAGAGTTTTAAAGGCAATCAAAAATATATTAATAAAGGAAATAATCTATAGCATTTCTAGCTTACTTATCTGGAAATAATATTGAAAAGAATTCATGGTATTTAGATTCTTGTGCTTCAACACACTTGACCAATAACAAGAATAATTTTATTTGTAGCTCAGTTAAAAATAATAATTTAAATATTACAACCAATAATAATTCAAAATTAAATGTTGAATCTATTGGAAATGTTGAATTAAATTTAGATGAGTTTGGAAAACCCGTTAATATAGAAGCTAAAGATATTAGTTTTGCCCCTGATGCAGCAATTAATTTATTGTCTGTTAGGAAAATTATAAAGAAACGTTATAAAATAAATTTTGATAAAAAGGGAGCTCAAATTATGGATTCTGATAATAAAGTAATAGCAACAGCCAGGTTTAACAATGGAATTTATGAGTTGAATACTTTTAGTACCTTAAAGCAAGAAGGCCTTTTATTTGGAAATAAAGGTATTGCATTTTCGGTGAGTGAAGATAATCTTCTTTGGCATAAAAATTGGGTCATATGTCTAGAAAGAATATGTAAATTATTTCTAAAATGGCTATTGGTGTTAGGATGGGTTTACACTTGCTAGTTATTGCAGGGTATTTATATCAGAGAGAAATTGTGACTATTGAAACCCCATGTAAAATGTATGTCGGCAATAAATTGCTCATGGTAGAATTTATTGCCGACATACATTTTACATGGGGTTTCAATAGTCGCAATTTCTCTCTGATAGAAATATCCTGCAATAACTAGCAAGTGTAAACCCACCCTTAGTGATATAAAAACATCTGATAATCCTTGTGAAATATGCCTTAAAGGGAAACAAAGTAAATTACCTTTCTCTAGCAGTACAAAGAAATCAAGAAAAATATTAGATCTAATTCATACTGATCTAATGGGGCCTATGGAACAAACATCTATTGGTGGAAGTTTTTTTATTTTTTTTAACAACGCATCAACTTCTAGGCCATTAGCGCCGACATCCAGGCCCCCCTGGAGCCAACGAGCCGTGGGATGAGAAAATTCCTGCCGCCGGATGGGAATCGAACCCACCATCTCCCGCTTATGAGTCCAAGGCGCTAGCCACTAGACCACGGGAGACCCTATTGGTGGAAGTAAATATATTTTTACTTTAATAATGATGATTATTCTAGAAAGATTTTTGCTTACTTCTTATCACATAAAAACCAAGTATTTGAAACTTTTAAGAAATTTAAAAGAATGATTGAAAACCAAACTTATAGTAAAATGAAAGTACTTAGATCAGACAACGGTACTGAATATATAAACAGAGAATTCAAAAACTATTTTTCAGAATGTGGTATAATCCATCAATTAACTATTAGATATATACCGAAACAAAATGGTGTCGCAGAAAGAGCAAATAGAACAATAGTAGAAAAGGCTTGTTATTTATTATTTGACTCTGATCTTCCTAAAGAATATTGGGCAGAAGCTGTGAATACAGCAGTTTATCTTATCAGTAGATCTCCTTCATTAGTTTTAAAAGAAAAAAAAAAATTTATTTATGAGCACCCCGCATTGACAGCGTTTTGCCCAGGTACACATATAAAATAGAAATACATAACAACAACAAAATATTTACAATATTACATAATTACAAATACAATTACATTATTGTGTGTATCAATCTAATTATACAATTAAGTTTGTGAATAACATGCAGCTAAAAGTAAAATTAACTAGTAAAAAACTTAAAATACATTTTTAAGAAAAACTTATAATTATAAAGGAAACGAAGAAAATAGTTCCTATGTACAATATGACTATATATAATCGCAACAGTTTCTATTTACAATATAGGTTCTATGCATAATATGACAACATACATAAGAACAATTGCCCCATGTACAATCAATAGGAAGGATCCTATGTAAAATAATGATGAATAAATGAATATATTACGTCATCAGTGATGTTTATAAAAAAAAAAAAAAAAAAAAAAAAAAAAAAAAAAAAAAAAAAAAAACTTTCAACGGCGATGTTAAAAGCAGAGTTTGGGTCGTCTAGACAATCAAAGACAATGAATTAAGAAAATTAAGTGGTTGTTGTAATACATACTAGACCCACATGTTGACTATTTGAGGAGTTTGGTCTGAGGTTTGTTATATTTTGTTAAAAATATTGTTGTCTTTAAGAAAGGTAAGTATAGCGTTGATATGGTGACTGCTATCACGGAGTAGTTCGTTCATGTCTCGTGGAATTTCCAAGTCTTGTCTCAAATTACAGTCTGTCAGTATATGTTGAACTGTGAGGTCTTTGTTACAGATTTGGCACAGTGGTTTATCAGACTTTGTCATAAGGTATTCATGAGTTATACGTGTGTGGCTAACACTACTTCTTCTCGCCTTGAATCCCTGTATGACGAAGCCCAGTCGCTTACGGTCTGTTTAATTTGTCGAAGTTTGTTTTCTGTTATGCTCGACCAGTTCAGTTGCCATTTGTCTTTTATGTCGTTTTTATTTTGCCGTGAAACTTCTTTGTGGTACAATTTAGGTTGGCCATAAGTTGGTTCCTCCGTCACAAGTTTTGCTTGTAAGTCAGCAGCCGTGCTTTGTCCTAAGTCTTTGTGTCCTGGCAGCCACCATAGTGTGATGTGCTTTCCAAATGTATGTAAATTGTGAATTTGCTCTATAATTTCTATGCATGTAGGATGTGTTGTGTACATGTTCTGTAAGCACTGGAGTGAACTCAAAGAGTCGCTACAGATGATTACATGTGGCTGGTGGGTTAATGGGACGTTCTGTTGTGCAAGAAGGATAGCACGGAGCTCGGCTTCTAATATGCTAGAATATGGTGGTAGCTTTAAACGGAAGATGCTATCTTGGATTATAGCTGCAGATCCGACACCATTTGGCGTTTTGGACCCATCAGTGTAAAATGTTTGGCAATTTTTGTGTTTTGTAATAAATGCTTTAAAGTATTCTGTGTATAATATTGTACTGGCTGGATTTGTCTTTTTGAATTTTGTGAGTGTTAAATCTATATTATAATTTTGAGTTATCCAAGGAGGTGTTAGTGTAAGTTTGTGTGTAATAATGTTTGCATTGCTAAGACCAAACTCCTCTTTCACTCTACGATATCTTATTATGAACGGTCGAATGTGGCCTTCTCTGCGTTCATAACCGTCAGCATGAGGGTTGTCTAGTATGTCACTTATACAAGAGGTATTGGGGTACGAAATAATTTTATTATAAAATTTACTTATAAGCATAGCTCTTCTAATGTGCAATGGAGGTTCTGCTGATTCAGCATACAAACTTACTGAGGGGCTTGACCTAAAGGCACCAAGGGCTAGTCGAATTGCAGTGTTGTGTATAGGGTTTAGCATGTTCAGTGTACTGGGTTTGGAAGGGAAGACGAGTATGCTACACATCCATAGTCCAGGATTGATCTGGTATAGGATCGGTAGACACTTAGCATTACACGTCTGTCGGCCCCCCATTTTGTATTACCAAGGATTCTTAAAATATGTAAGGATTGTTTACATCATCTGAGAAGGTCCTTTAGGTGGGGTACCCATGTGAGGCGTCTGTCAAAGTGTAGACCTAGGAATTTTAACACATCTGTTTGAATAACAGGTCTGTTGTTTAAGTGCAGAGTGTAGTTGGTGTTTTGTCTTTTTCTAGTAAATAAAATAGATTTCGTCTTGTTTGTCGAGAAAGTCAGTCCAGTTTTCTCGGTCCAGTGTCCTAGTGAATGAATAGCGTCTTGAATTTTGTTTTGTGCTTCTTCTACTGAATGGGACGAGTAAACAATTAATAGGTCATCAACATATAAGCCGTATTGCACATCAGGAGGAATATGTTCTTTTACTGTATCCATTGCTATGAGAAATAATGTAGTACCGAGTACACTGCCCTGAGGAACGCCCATTTCTTGTTTAAAGACACCTGAAAGGCAAGTTCCATTTCTTACTCTGAATGTTCTGTTAGTGAGAAAGGAATTTATAAATTTAAGGACCTTTCCTCTAACACCCCATTCATAGAGCTTAGTTACGACGATTCCTTGCCATACTGTGTCGAATGCTTTATTTATGTCAAATGAGACGGCTAATGTTGATTTTTTATTGAGGAAACCATCTATGATATATGATTCCAATCGTATTATGTGGTCTAACGTTGAATGATTTGGTCTAAAACCACATTGAAACATTGAAAGTAGTTTTTTTGATTCAATTAACCACATCAATCTTTTATTTAGCATTCTTTCAAGCAATTTGCAGACACAGCTGGTCAGTGATATCGGTCTGTAACTTGCAATGTCTGATTTGTCTTTATTAGGTTTCAGTATTGGAATAACGATACTGCTTTTCCAACGTTCAGGGACAGTCCCAGAGTCATAAACTGAGTTCATGGCACGCAATAATTGAATGAGAGCAATATCTGGCAGATGTTTAATCATTGAGTAGGTAATGTTGTCGGGTCCAGGGGAAGTATCTTGTGTCTTAGATAATGCAAGCTGTAATTCATCAAGTGTGAATGGTTCGTTTATTGGATTATTCGCGTCAGGTATAGCAAAAATGTTAGGTTCGTTACTGAGTGATGGGTTGTTTTCAGGAGTTTTTGATATTTCATAGAAGTGGTTAGCTAGAGCATTTACGATATCATTGTGGTCTGTGAGTATCGTGTTTGGTGTTTTGAGTCCAGATATAGGTGCTTTATATTTTTTATGTTGAATTTTTCTAAGGTTTTCCCAAATAGCTTTAGGTGAAGAATGTCTGTTTAATGTTGAAATAAACTCTATCCAACTTTGCCTCTTAGATTCAATTATTACATATCGACAAACAGCTTTCGCTCTTTTATATTTCGTTAGGAGTTCAGTTGATGGAGTGCGCTTGAAGTTGTTAAGAGCAGTACGTTTTTCCTTTACGGCCTTTTTACATCGTTCATTCCACCAAGGGACAGGAATGTGTTTGTTTACTGTCTTATTCTTAGGTATGTAGATTTCTGCAGCTGTTTTTACTAAGTCATTGAAGTCGTTTATATCGTTTTAAGTTTTCTATTCTTAGTCTGTCCGTTAAGTACTCTTTGAACCCCGCCCAGTCTGCTTTGTTTGTATTGAATCTTTCAACTGTTTGAAATGGTTCACTCGGTGTATTAAAGTGGATTACTATCGGTAAGTGGTCACTATTAAGGGGATCTGTTTTGACTTTCCAAGTAAACCGCTGGATGATGTCAGGTGAGCAAGTAGTCACGTCAATGTTTGAGTAGGTACCAGTCCGTGTGCATAGATGGGTTGGCGTGTCGTCATTGAGGGGAATCATGTCATGGTTATCGAGAATAGTTTCAATTATCCTGCCTTTTGTGTTTGTTATTTCAGAGTTCCATAAAATACTAAGAGCATTAAAATCGCCAAGGAACATTAAGGGCCGTGGAAGCTGAGTCAGTAAGTCTTGTAGTTCCGTGGGGACGATCCTATCTCTTGGTGGAAGGTATATATTACAAACAGTCATTCGGAAGGGCATGTACACTACACAAGCAACTGCTTGCAGTGTAGTTCTAAGGATAAGTGGTTCGCTATAAACTGTATCTTTAACAAATATAGCTACACCACCAGATGCTTTTCCTCCTAATGTGTAATCATATTTATATGTCGTGAAACCTAATAATGAAGCTTTTCTGTTGGGTGTTGTGTGAGTTTCCTGAAGTGCAACGATTTGAATTTCTTCTGACTTAACTAAGTGCTTTAGGTCATCCTTATGCCTTTCTAGTCCGTTAATATTCCATTGTAGAATCATTGAAAAAAGATAGATTAAGCGAATCTAAATTACACAGTATGTAAATAAACTTTTGTATATATAGGAAAACAATATTTTTATATTTTATTGGGTAATATAGCAAGCGTTTTTCATATATTTTTACCTTTTTAAATCTCTGTAATGTCAATGGGGACGGAAATTTCGTATTATAAGAAATGGCTAGAATATTGAAAATCATAGATAATTTCTCAGGTAATAATTTTAAGATTTTGATCATGCATTTTGTTTTCATACCGAAGATGCCACAGAATAATACGTAAAGCACTCCTGTATGTTGAATTTGAATGTTAGTAAATTAAATAATTGATGTAAAATAGGGGAGATTCAATTTGAAAATTGTAATTTGAGGTAAAGGACAATGAATAATAAACGTAATGTTAGGGATGATTAAAAAAGGGGTCATTATTTCTTTTTGTTGCGTTCACTAGACCTTAGATTAAGATTTGTTGTCTTTGATTGTTTAGATGAATTTTCCACTAACCTTTTAGAGCTGATGGAATCTTCAACATTGTCCTCTACAGGTATTATCACCGATCCTGAAGCAGCTTCTGCTGGAGGATTAGAAGTCTCCTTGCTTGAATCTGCAGCTGGGATCTTCGACCTTTCGCGCGGGCTGGTTCTTTCTGCGCGAATCTCCTGCTTTTCGTCTGTTTTTTCACCAAGTCCGTTATATTCTTCTCACCAAAAAATTTTAAGGAAATGAGTGAGAGTTGCTCCTGTAGTAGGAGCAACTGTGCTTTGATACCTGATAGATCCTTGTTAATAGACTCAAATTTCTTTGAGTCTTCCTCATTGACAGTGTTTGTCGTGGAGGCATATGTCGTTGACACCCGTGGAGAAATTCTTCTTGCCTCCCAGTAAGACAATCTTTCATGCGCCATTTTCTTTCTGATGAGCACTTCCTTCTTCTGCATTGGACATTCTCTATCGCAAGCAGGGTACTCACCTTTACAGTTCTTACACAGGATTTTAGAGCACTTTCCCTCGTGCTTGCCTTCCCCACAGGTTCTGCATACTTCTTCCGTCTTTCTGCATCGTCTACTGGTGTGGTTGTATCCCCATCATTTATAGCAGATTAACGGGAGTTGTACATAGGTCCTTATTGGTGTAATAATATACCCGATTTTGATTTTTTCGGGAATAACTTCACTATTAAAGGTCGCTACGAAAAGTGTTTTCTGCGGATTCCTTTTCGTTTGAAACCTCCTGATGTGTCTGACTCCCTGCACATTAAGCTCCTGGGCAAGTTCATTATCCGATAAGTTGGTTACTTCGTCACAGGAGAAGATTGCTTTAGAGTAGTTGAGTCTATTGTGTGGGGTTACAGCTATTTCGTTTCCGTAGAAATCCTTTTCTTCACAGAGTCTTGAGCAACTTTTGTATTTGGGCAAGTTACTAGTAGTGTGCCACTTTTTTTAATTATCCTGGGAATTATGTCTTTTCCGAACCTAGTGAGCCATCGTTCAACCAAGAAAGGGCTGACTGAATTAAACGAGTTTTCTGTAGATTTCATTTTAATCACCAAGTATTTATGATTGTGACTAGTTTCGGCCGTGTTTCCTTTCTTCGATGAGTAATCAGTTGTCTTAGCTTTAAAAGTTTCGAAATCTATATTTTCCAGATAATATTTTTCACAGTAACTTATATAATTCTTGGAATGGAGATATTAGAAGGTTTCGACCAACTAAAACTAGCTTTAACTAATTCCTGTAAGGTCACTGAGAGAAAGGATGTTAGCAAACATTCGCTAGGGAACGGTCAACAAACCGACACAAAGGATAGCAGGTAGTCACAGAACGACCGGTAGAAGCTAATCCTGGGTGTGATAAACATTTACCCGGCGGCGTTTTACACAAAGTAACAGATGCTATGACTCGAGCAAGAGACACGTCAACTCGAAGGGGTCTATCTCTACCTGGACTCAGGAATACAATAGTACAGTAGTAGTTTGGTCTGGACATGCATCTAATATATCACACCTAAGATTTTTTGGTAGCCAAGTTATTTCACACATACCCAAACAAAAAAGAAAGAAATGGGATCCTAAATCTCAGAAATTGATCTTTATAGGTTATGGTAATAATGTAAAAGGGTACAAATGTATTAATCCTGGTACTTCAGCAGAAATGTTGTATTTTTGAAAAATAGAAGTAACTCTATAACTCATTCTTCAAAAAAGGATGAACATATGTATAATGAAGTAGTACAGTATCCATTAGAAAATGATAATGAAAACTAGCCATTACCTAAAGTAGGTGATGTTAAAGAAAATAATTTCGATGAAGATGAAGAAAGAGGATCAGCTGCTACCACTAGAAGTGGAAGACTGGTGAAATTTCTTGATAGAACTGCAAAATTATTAAGTTTATTATTCGACATTTCTTCAGACAGAATATGATGATCCTAATACTTTTAAAGAGGCTTGGAGTGATAAAGAATGGCAGTTAGCAATTAATAAAGAACTTAAGTCTTTGGAAGAACTAAACACTTGGTTGATAACAGACCTCCCTCAAGGCAAAAAGTCCGATTCGCAGGAACTGCGTCATCTTAGCGCGGTTCTGTTCTTATCTTTAGTGTTTATGAAGGCATAGAATAGAAACAGTTATTACTTTGTTTAGATCAATAGCGAAACACCTATCCAAATGAAATCTCAAACTAACCAGTCTTGAAAGGTCCTGATTTACAATCATACCTGTATGGGTCAGCTATCCCATAAGTCGGGCAGAAAGGCCTCCGCTCAGAGGCATTTGGAAAGCCTTGGGATCTCTCTCTTTGAACACTACATTTTTAACAATAAATTGATCTTCTTATTTTACTTAATCTGTTTTATTGTCAAATACATTATCCGACTATAAGCAATTTAAAAATAACAAGGAATAAAATAGACAAAAAGAACCACTCGAATAAACGAAATCAATTACTTTAAGGTTTTAAGCACTTATTTCTCCGATTGACATCGCCTAATTAAAACTTTCTTTAGAACCTTTTTTGTAGAGCATTTAGTAAGCTTTCGAATGGTAACCTTCTGCTTCCCAAGAAGCAACGGTTTTCGAGATACTAACGAAAGTATACAAAGTTACCAAAACTTTTCTTGTCTGTTAATAAAATATTTTATTCTAACCCTTTCTTTACTCCAAACATAACCAAAATTTCAACATAACAGTGTTGATGAAATTCGAACATGCAGAAAATGTTTCAACTGAATCCCATAATTCTAAGTACCAAAATCAAAGACAAAAAGAACAGTTCGAATAAACGAAATCAATTAATTTAAAGGTTTAAAGACTTATTTCTCCGATTGTCATCGCCTAATCAAAACTTTCATTAGAACCATTTTTGTAGAGCATTTAGTAAGCTTTCTAATGGTATCCTTCCGTTTACCAAGACTCTCAACCTTTTTCGAAATATTAAGGAAAGTATACAAAGTTACCAAAATTTTTTATGTCTGTTAATAAAATATTTTATTCTAACCCTTCCTTAACTCCAAACGTAACAATTTCAACATATTAGTTTTAATGAATGTAGAACATGCAGAAAATGTTTCAACTGAATCCCATGATTCTAAGTACCCAAACCAAAAACGGTATTCAAAAACTATTTTTCCGATTTTCTCGAAAACGGTTAAAGCTATCGCCTTGAAAATGATTTCATTCGTTTCCCTAGCCCAAGAAGCATATAAAACGAGTACTTACAAGCTTATGAACTCAAAAACGTAAGCGTTACGATTTTTTTGCGCGAATTTCGCCCCAAACGCCATCTTCCAGTGGGCGGATTCTGCTGGTTAACGAACTTGACCTTTCAAATTGGAAGACGGATTTTTGTACCAAAGTTCATCACAATCGGACCATTAGGGAAGCCAGAAATGAGCGAACAGACAAATATATATATATATATATATATATATATATATATATATATATATATATAAAAATATACACACACACATATATATATATATATATATATATATATATATATATATATACAAATTTGAACCGCCGTTATTTTCGGTCTCTATGGGTTCTGAAACGCGAAATTTTCTAGTCGGCACTTCCGGATTGTTTCATTGTATCAACCTTATAAGCGGGGTTCCTCCCTATGGGGGAGGGAGGAACCGCGCTAAAAGGCAATTTATCTAAAGTGGGTTTTTAGAACCAAAACCCATGGGACAAAAAAGGCTCGACTAGTAGCGAGGGGATTTCAAGAAGAAAATAACTGCATTTTTTAGTAATGTGTATGCCCCAGTTGCTCGTTCTTCTACGGTAAAGATGATTTAGCACAATCAGTTATGGAAAACTTGAAAATTCGCCAACTTGACATACCATCAGCTTTCCTACATGGTGAAATAGACTCAGAGATATTTTTTAAAATTCCAGAAGGTCTGAATGTCAGTAATAATAAAGTTTTAAAATTAAATCGTTCTTTATATGGCTTAAGGCGAAGTCCCAAGAATTGGAACACTAAATTAAATGAATATTTATTAAGCTTAGAATTTCAGCGTTCAAATTATGACTTTTGTTTATATTTTAAAAACTCTGTTAAATTAGTCATTCATGTAGATGATCTTTTATTAATAGGTAAAGATAATGACATTAAAGAAGTTATACAAGCCCTAAAAGAAAAATTCAATGTGCGGGATATGGGAGAAATAAAGAATTTCTTAGGTTTAGAAATCACTACATGTAATTCATCTCTAAATATTTCCCCAAAATTGTTTATTAATAAAATTTTGAATGATTTTAATATGTCAGTTGGCAAAGGAGCTAAATCAACCTGTGATAGATGTCCCATATCGTAGACTGATAGGTTCTCTGATGTACCTGGCAACAAATAGTAGGCCTGATATTATGTTTGCAGTATCTTATTTAAGTTGTTATTTGGACAAGCCAACTCAACAAGTCTGGACAGCAGCGAAAAGAGTGTTGCGATACCTACGAGAAACATTAGGTAAACAGTTAAAGTTTACTAAAGGACCTATGAACTTAACAGCCTTTTCAGATGCTGACTGGGGTGGAGATTAAAGTGTTACAGGTGTAGTTGTACTGTATGGAGGCAATCCAGTTTTTGTTGGCTTTCAAAGAAACAAACTTGTGTTGCACAGTCTTCAGCGGAATCTGAATATGTGGCCGGAGCTGCAGCAGCACAGGAACTCACAAACTTGAAGGTTATCTTATCCGAGTTCAATATTGAAGACCAACCAATTCTATACATGGACAATTTAGGCGCTATGTCCATGGCTGAAACTTACGAAAACTCCAAACGCACTACATTGAAATAAAAATGTATTTTATTAAGGATTATAAATAAGGGATTATTCAAAATTGAATGTGTACCATCCTCGGCAAACGTTGCAGACATCTTTACGAAGCCCCTACAATATGAAAAGCTTAGTCAGTTTAGAGACAAGTTGCAATTATTATGAGTGGACATTAATCTAACTCTTTATTTTTTATTTATATTCATTCGATTTAAATTTTTTTACCTTTGTATTAAAAAAAAAAAAAAAAAAAAAAAAAAGGAAGGAAAAATGTTTAAATCGAGGAGGAGCGTTAGAATTTATATCCTCTGTGTAGTATCTAGTACATACTTATATCAGTCCAGTCAACGAATAGTTATAGATAGAAATTTTTGGAACACAGTTTTTGACTTCGTAACTTTGTTTGGGCTAGATAGGAGGTAAACAAACCAAAAGTCCTCGCCCGTAGCCTTTGAGCCGGGGGGAGGGGGGGGGGGTTTAGAAGGTCCCATTTTTCGGGTTTTCACTTATATCTCGGAAACCCTGCGTCCTAGCGACATGACTATTCTATAACAAATGAAAGCTGATTAAATTTCCTACAAGTTTTATTCTATAAAGTTTTTCCAGATATCATTAGGTTTTGAAATATCCGCTCTTGAAAGTCGGTCATTTTTTGGAAAAACACTTTCGCGCCATATGTTTTCCCCTTTTTGACGGGATAACTCTTCAACGATGAACCTAAAAAATAAATAACGGTTATAGGGTTGTAGAGTATTGCATTCCCTTCAATAATATATATTACTTTACTATTTTATGTATTTTCCTTCAAACGTAAAAATAATTTCAGTGTTCATCGTGAAATCTGAAATTTAGCGACTAATAGTCCAGGTAACTAAGATTTATAGATGGGGGTTTATAAGATCCCGTTTTTCGGGTTTACACTTATATCTCGGAAACCCTGCGTCCTAGTGACATGACCATTCTATAACAAATGAAAGCTGATTCAATTTCCTACAAGCTCTATTTAATAAAGTTTTTCGAGATATCTTTAGTTTTCGAAATATCCGCTCTTGAAAGTCTGTAATTCTGTGAAACCTAAAGATATATCGAAAAACTCTATAGAATAGAACTTGTAGGAAATTTAATCAGCTTTCATTTGTTATTGAATAGTCATGTCGCTAGGATGCAGGGTTTCCGAGATATAAGTGAAACCCCAAAAAATGGGACCTTCTAAACCCCCCCCCCTCCCCCCTGGCACAACGGCTACGGGTGAGGACTTTTGATATGTTCTCCTCCTGTCCAGCCCAAACAAAGTTACGAAGTCAAAAATTGTGTTCCCAAAATTTTCACCTATAGCTGTTTTTGTAGAGCTACCTCTTCTTGTACCAGTTGTAATGGCGGCGCTCCTTCCTTCTCAATGTGGCTGTATACAATATACTTCTTACTAACTTAAATGTTAATGGTGTTAATTAATTATGCTTCCATAATCCTTAATTAAAACAATGAACATGTTTCAGAGGAGATTATGAAAGAAGAAGAAGATGTGAGTTTCTCCGACGGAGTTTCTGCATGTACCTCAGGTGATTCATATAATCAAGCTTAGTTTTTATCCTTAATAGATATTAATTTCTAAACACAATACTATTATACCCTCCTGATACCTGCCTGTTCCTCCTGACGGCTACTAGCTAGCTCCACTATTCTCTTGTTTATAGCAATTTCAAGGTTATTAAAAGTTAATTTTGTGTTTCTTCATATATATAATGTCAACATTTGAAACAGAAATATAGTTGTCATACAATTATCAATACACCACATGTTTTAGAAAAACATCACATAGTAAATATTTTAACAATTAGTAGGTTATACGAATTTTTTTAGGAGGCCCGGTAGCCGTGAGTGTTAAGGCGTGAGCATTTAACAATCTGAGCTAAAGGTCTTGGGTTCGATTCCCACTATGGGGTGGTGGCTTTTCTTTAGAAAAAAGAAAAGGCATCAGCCCTATCCTGACTAGAAATGGGTGGTAACCTATAAATAACCCGTCCTAAAATTCTTCGTTTATAATAATGGACGTTAAAATTAAAATAAAAAATAATAAAATTTTTCCTCTCAGTAAAAAAATGCCCTTTCTTTATATCAATGGTGATAATTTAAAAATATTTAACACCTTATCAAATTAGATTATTGTATATCTATTTTTTTGAAAATTGTTTTTTATACTTTATAATTCAAAAAACATTATAATTCTGAACTCATTTATTTAGCTTCTCTCTATTGTTTACTAATTACCCAGTTACTTTTTTTTTTAAATTAGAAATTATAATTATTACATTAGCAATAAGAAAAGATGAATTTAAAAATATTTTAAACTAAAGTTATTAATTTCGTAAAATAAGTTTTTTTTTTAATTTGTGTTCTCTTATTAGTAATATATATATATATATATATATATATATATATATATATATATATATATATATATATGGTAAAAGTGAAGTTTCACGCCCTCAAAACCGATTTCTTTCAAATTTTGTACAATTACGTATTTTGATGCACTAAACACGAATACGTGTTCGCATTTAACGTTATTAAGCACTAAAGTTCACTGTTATGCGGGTTATGAGAGCTAATGTAAACAACTAAATTTGTGACGAATTTAAGGCATACATGACTTTAAGGCATAAATGACGACTTTAAGGCATACATGCTATGCGTTTCCGCTCGCTACGCTCGCCCAAGAAGATAACAAAACCCCAGTCAATCCAACTCGCTAAAATTAATAGAATTCTATTAATTTTAGCGAGTTGGATTGACTGGGGTTTTGTTATCTTCTTGGGCGAGCGGAAACGCATAGCACGTGTTCCCTTAAACGACGGGTGAGGATGCCCTTAAAATTAACAATATTTTTAATTAAATGGTTTATGAACATTTCAAATGAGAGTTCTGTTTCCCAATGTTACATATCTGCGCATGCGCGTGTTTACAAATACGCTGTTGTCGCCTAGTTTTATAACCTTCCTAACAGTGAACTTCAGTGCTTAATAACTTCTTTCCTAGTTAAATGCGAAGGTTTTTTTTAACGTATTCGTGTTTAGTGCATCAAAATACATTGTTGTGAAAAGTGTTAAAGAAATCGGTTTTGAGGGCGTGAAACTTCACTTTTACCATATATATATATATATATATATATATATATATATATATATATATATATATATATATATATATATAGTGTTGTAAAATACCTGGGTATTTATTCTTTAGGGTAAATACCCAATTTATAAATACCCGGGTATTTAAATAAACGGCGACTTAGTAATCAAATATTGTAAAATGACATGGACATTGCCAGTTTAGAGCTATTGCAACACTGAGAAAGTATTAAAACAATAACAAATTATAAAATAGGATCACTGAGAGGTTAATAAATAATAAATTATTACCTGAAAATTTGCCATGGACCTTCCGATTACCAATAAAACAAGTTTTTTGCCTAAATTTGATACTACTGTACTGCATTCACAAAAATGTATCATGAGCTAAAACTATGGACTAGGATTATCTCAATTTCTCAAAATACAAATTAAGTTACCTACTCATTGATCAAAACACATGTACCTTTCAAGCCTCTCCACCATAACATGGGACTTATTTTATTATTTTCTTTGTCATTGTCTTCAAGACCTCCCCAAACAAAGGATCTTTGCCATAATCCCTCTTGGTCCCTGTAGCGAGCTATGTTTTTCAGATCAACTGATTCAATCCCATGCTTCTGCCTAACTCACACACTAAACAAATGGAAGAGTTCAACACGTTTGCAGCAGGATGTGCGTTTCCAACACCAAACTGAATGCGTTTCTCCTATTTAGTTAACACAAGTTTTTCCTCCGTTTTTTGAAGAGAAGATTCTGGGTTTTTGTTGAAGAGTTTTCAATAATTCTTAAATCTCTTATGAACTGTGTGGATCAAAGGGGAATTTAACTGAATGGCAATGATAAGTTCACCAATTAGATCAAGGATGTTAACTAGTTTCCCAACTCGGACTCAAAACACTCTGTCATCAAGAAGCTAGCTTTTCATTTCTGGTGAGATTTCCGCTTACTGTAATGTTGTTACTACTGTATGAGCATAATTTCAAATAATATTAACAAGGACCACGAACTTAAACTTAACTTAAAATGGTTTTGAACTATTATAATAAACATTAAAAATGTTTTTGGCCCTTTTTAGCACTTTCCTCCGAAGGAAAGTAGCTATTGAGGTTGGACTCATGACGGAATTTTTTAAAAATTTCTTCAAATCTTTATCGATCCTACCTAGTAGTCACCGAAAATGACCCCCGGTGAAATTTATATATATCTATATATATATGTGTGTGTCTGTTAACACGATAGCGGCCAGAGTTTTTGTTTTTTCGTCACGAAACTTGGTATATAGCATTCAATTAGCAAACGATTGAACGAGTTCGTTAACCACCAAAGTCGGTCCACCGGAAGGGGGGGTTTACCCCGAACCCAAAACACTAATTTGACTATGTCAGCCGTAATATTTGTTATATTTCAACGAAACTTGGTATTCGTAGTGGTAATATAGAGAGAAAAGTGAGATATAAAAATGAACTAAATCGGTTCATTAGAAGGGGGGGTTTACTCCGGACCCACAATACCAATTCGCCACTACCAGCCGTGATTTTTGGTATATTTCGATGAAACTCGGTATTCGTAGTGGCAATCCACAGGTAAATAATTGTTATAAAAATAAACTAAATCGGTTCATTAGGAGGGGGGGTTTACTCCGGACGCACAATACCAATTCGCCACTACCAGCCGTGATTTTTGGTATATTTCGACGAAACTCGGTATTCGTAGTGGTAATCTACAGGTAAATATGTGTTGTAAAAATAAACTAAATCGGTTCATTAGAAGGGGGGGTTTACTCTTGACCCAAATTCTTAATATACTCATACCGGTCGTAATTTCTGCTGTATTGTAACGAAACGCGGTATACGTCGTGGGTAACTCATGAGAAAGAAGTGTTGTAAAAATGAGCTGAATCGGTCAATCGGAAAGCGGGGGTGTAATTTGTAATATATTTCAATAGAAAAGCCCGTCAGACGTAGGTTCACAAAGCCGCCGCAAGGAGCGCTTTCTACCACTAGAGTGACTGTATCCTGTTCCTGCGTTAGATCAAAATACGATAATATGAAGTTTTTTGTATTTATTACGTAGTGTAATAGGTACCATGTGTAAACATAACTCTGGAAGCAAATTATTAATTGATCAGTTACTCATTACAAATTTAAAAGAGAACTATTCATGTTTTTATTTTATTTATGTAGGATATTTTAAGCAAATTGTTCTGGAAAGCAATCTACACTACCCAAATTCTGAGGAAAGTGCTTAGTTATGCAGCTCCTGCGTGACGGACTTTTTTAAATTTGATTAGATGCTTCATTAAAACCTTTTTAAAATTAATTAACCTTCCCCACTCTAAAAGTAATCATGAAAATTTATAGATATACATTAAGTTGTAAATACCCATAAATACCCGGACCGACTTTTAACTTTCTTTAAAATATTACTGGGTAAGTATTAATGTTCATGAAGTTTTTAAGATGAACTGGGTAAGTTTCAGTCCTTGTTTGCTCCAAAAAATATTCAAAGAACTGAAAATACCCACTTTTGGGGTATTTACCTTCCCTGTGGGTAAATACCCAATTTATATTTACCTACCCACTGGGTATTTAACCACCCCACATCACCGTATATATATATATATATATATATATATATATATATATATATATATATATATATGTATGTATGTAGACATCGGCATACATCCTTTAATTAGCGCAGAAAACTTTCCACGTAACACCTTTGAACTTCTGCTAGAAAACTTATATCCCTGGGAGCTGCAATGCTTCCTCAGCAAAATACACGCTTCTTCGGAAAAAGCCCACCTCTTCATCGAAATCCCAGGTGCTCTTCAATATTACTTCCTGGAGCTGGGGAAGTACTGGGCTGAGATGTATCATCTTCTTCCGAGTAGTTTCAAACACGTCTACTAAGAAATCTCACTAATAGTCTAAACGTAGTCATCTTGATATACCTCACGACATGCATGAGCTACTCACACTTTATTATAGGCTTATTTTAGGTTAAACAAATGATTTTTATTGAAATAGTTTTATTTTTATTTAATACTACCAGTATTATTTAATTGATATTAATTTTACACATTATTATCAACATTTTCTTATCCTAAACCAATGCGATTTCTAAATTTATATTAATTTTTAATTGTTATTTTTATCAGTTCAATCTTATTTTAAAATAAATCTTATTTATTTTCAAAATTGCTTAACTAATACTAATTTGATTTAAAAACTCTAAACTAATACTAATTTTAAACCTTTCATAGATTTATTCTTGGTCGTGAGTGGTCAAATTTTCTAGTCGGCACTTCCGGATCGCGTCATGAGATCAACCTTATAAGCGGGGTTCCTCCCTATGGAGGGAGGGAGTAACCGCGCTAAAAACATATTCCGGTTTTTCTGGTTAATGAACTTGATCTTTCAATTTAGACGAAAGATTGTTTTTAACAAATTTCGTTAAAATCGGATCTTTTTTGATCCGGCGAGAGAGTGCGGGTTCAAAAGAACATAACAAACAAATTTAAAGTTTTAAGCACATATTTCCTCGATTCACATTGCCCCATCAAAAATTCCTATATATATATATATATGTATATATATATATATATATATATATATATATACATATATATTGTTCGTTTTTCTGGCAGGGGGTCGATAAAGCAGTACACTCTTTGTGCACATTAAGTGCTTTATATGGTATGTTTCGCCCGACATGTTTTGTGCCTTTTCGCACTTCTTCAGGGGCTTTACTTATCAGGAAGTCCTCTCGTCATGTTATCTAGCTTGAGTCAGGCGTAGTACTACGAAAAGGCACGAAACATGTCGGGCGAAACATACTAAATAAAGCAGTTAATGTGAACAAAGAGTGTACTGCTTTATCGACACCCTGCCAGAAAAACAAACAAGAAAAAGTGGAAAATATATATCGGGTCATATTTCACAAGAATTAATATGAATTACTCCGCGGCAGAAGATTGGAGTGGCGAAGGGTTCTATTTAGAAATTTTAAATATGAACCTGGATTCTTTTTTAATGAAAAGTTTTTATGAACTGAAAAAAAAGAAAGAAAAACAGTACTACGCCTGGCTTAAGCTAGACAACATGACGAGAGGACTTCCTGATAAGGAAAGCCCCTGAAGAGGTGCGAAAAGGAACGAAACATGTCGGGCGAAACATACCAAATAAAGCAGTTAATGTGAACAAAGAGTGTACTGCTTTATCGACCCCCTGCCAGAAAAACAAACAAGAAAAAGTGGAAAATATATATCAGATCATCTTTCACAAGAATATATATATATATACGGGCGGGAGGGAGAAATCGCACTAAAAGTGCGTTTTTCCCAAAAATAACGGGCTTTCAAAAGCGGGTCTCGAAAACTAAAGATACCTCGAAAAACGTGATTAAGTAGAACTTGTAGCAAATTTAATCAGCTTTCATTTTTTATTCAATATTTATGTCGCTAGGAAGCCTGGTTTTCCAGATATGAGGGAAAACCCGAAAAATGGGACATTCTAAACCCCTCCCCCCCCCCGGGCTCACTGGCTAGGGGCGTGGACTTCTGATACGTTCACCTCCTAACTAGCCCAAACAAAGTTACGAAGACAAAAATTTTGTTCCAAACATTTACATCTAGTAACTTTTCGTTGCCTGGACTGTATTTGGTAGTTTGATATGGTAGGGAAAATATATTATTTGTTTCCCTTAAATATATTCATTTGTTCTGTTATTCTGATGTTAATTACAAGTGATTTAAAAGTTTTCACCTAAGTATGATTTTACTTCCTAGAAATTGAAATAAAATTATTTTTGCAAACGATTAATTGCACTTAAATGTGCCTTCAATAGCTCTATACACACATAAATGAAAATGTATGTGTAACACATCTAGGTATATTAAAAATACTATATTCATGAACTTGTGCTGTTAAAATTACTATTTCTAGTACTAATTTTATTATCTTTTATTTTAGAAATATTGTCAAATGGAAGAACAGAGTCTCTGAAGAATAAAGAGAAAGTTTCTTCTAACAAGGAATCCACTCCTGGGACAAGAAAAAGGAGTAAACTCACTAATAAAAAAAGACACGCTTGTACTGTTTGTGATTTTACTTCACTGTCTCTGTCTAGTGTAAAAGTTCACATAATAAGGAAACATACTGATAGCAAACCACACAGCTGCAGTTCCTGTAGTTATTGCGCAGTAACAGCAACTGACTTAAATATACACATTAAGCGTAAACATTCTAATAATAAACCTCATTGTTGCAGTTTCTGTACCTATAGGTCAGTAACTCCAGCTGAACTGAATAATCACATTAGGCATAAACATTATAATGATAAATCTTGCTCTTGCCCTTACTGTAGTTTTACGACAGTAACAACATCTAACCTTAACATGCACATAAAGCGTAAACATTCTAATGATAGACCTTTTTGCTGCAGTTCTTGTAGTTATAGTACAGTAACATTATCTAACCTCAATATGCATATAATGCGAGTACATTCTAACGATAGGCCTTTCACTTGTAATATCTGTGATCATGGCACAGTAACGTTATCTGACTTGAATAAACACATAAGACATAAACATTATAATGACCGACCTCACTCTTGCAGTTTTTGCAGTTTTAGCACATATACCTCGGGTGACCTCATTAGACACATACAGCGAAAGCATTCAAAAGAGAAGCCCTACTCCTGCAGTTTCTGTAACTATAGTGCGGTAACACCTAATGAAGTCAAGCGACACATAAAGCGTATACATACTAAAGATTAATAGCTAAAAGTTTGTATTAACTCCTATTTAAAACTTTTAATAAAATTATTTAAGTACTTTTAATAAACTGTTTACTGGATTTTATTTTAACCCTTTATCTGCGGTTCACTGTATTTCAAGTTGAAAGCTGCTGTGTTTCTATTGCTGTTCACTGGACAAGTTCGAGCTTGGAATGTCTGTTGGTTCAATAGGGCAACTAATAATACTTACAGGGATCAATTTGGTAGTTCAATGTAGTTTTGCTGAATGCCACAGTCATGAAGAGCTATTATGGCCCTGCCTCAAGGGGTGTGATGTTATGATATGTGCACACTCTTACTTTAATAATTACCTTATAGGAAAACAGTGGTATACTGGATAAAGTAGTAAGAGAAGACAAATATGAGTAAGTATTTATTTTTAAAACACGTTAAGGAAAATGTTTATTGTATTAAAAACGAAAAATAATAGAGAAAGAAATATTTATTATATATACATAAGAAGAGTAAATATACATTACAAAAGTCCGACTCGCAGGAACTGCGTCATCCTAGCACGATTCCTTTGTTATCACTAGTGACATTTCGTAAGGAATAAAAAGAGTTGAAACGGTTGTTTTGATATTTCAGGAAAAGCGTATCTTGAATAAAAGCAATATTTTAGGTGTCAACCCTTAACTAACTTGGAATAAGACCCTTCCAGGTAGACTCACAGGACAGAGAATAGAGAAAGGTTGATTGATCCCTACCTTATAGCTAGACAACTCATTTAACTGTTCAATGCATTTCAACAAAACAACCAATTAAAAAGTGAGGCAAATAGGGTGAAAAACTGTTCTAAAGAACGACACCAACACCAGTGAAGAAGTAGAAAATATGGACAAGGCGTCTTCGAAGCCCTCTCTTGGAAAGCTATATTTTTGACAATATATTTATTTTTTTTCTTTGATTTGACCTTTTTTATTGACAAATACTTTTTCCTACTAGAAGAAATTTAAAAAAAAGAAAATCAGTAAATAAAAACAGACAAAAAGAACCGTTCAAGTAAACGAATTACTTCTTAGTTTTAAGCACTTTTTTTTCTTTTTTCCACATTACAGTAACCCTGCGATGTGGGGATTTATTTTCTACATGTGGCATTTTAAAAATACTACATGTATGTTCTATATTTATGTAACATGAGAATATTAGTTATTAAAAAATTTAACAATTTATAATTAAAGTAATTGAAGGTAAGACAATAAAATTATTAGAAATAAAACTATAATAATACTAAGAACTAATAAAATGTATAAAATTTCGCAGAAATAAATGATAGATAATGTACCTGAATATAAAAGAAATCCAAATATGCATGATATAAAATATAAAGATAAAAATATATATAAAATAAAATGTTTACAATAATGAAAAAATACAGCTTAGTTTTTAAAGTTCGTCAAAATCTATTGTACCAATGAATGTATCAAATTCATCAAAGTGTTTGAGAAGAATCTCCCTCTTAGAAACCGGCCAGTTTCCTCCTTTTAATATTACAGACCATGAATTTGATTCTTTCCTTGTCAAGTAGTCTGCAGTCAAAAATTAGATGGTCGTAAGTCTGTTCAGTACGAGTCACAGTTGTAGTATTCAATGATTTTAAATCTGTGTAAGTAACTTCTTGTTGGTCCGTGACCAGTTAGTATTTGAGTGAGTTTATAATTTATTCTTGGTATGTTCTGTGCGTCCTCTATAGTACGTATGTAATCGTACAGGTGTCGTCCTTTGGTTGTCAGTGTCCAACGTTGGTTCCATTGTCTATTTGTTTCCTGTCTTAGTATGTGTTTTACAGTATTCTTAGGAGTTTTATCGTACACAACAGGGAGGCTCTCATCATTAGCTGCTGATTTTGCATCTTCGTCTGCTTTATTATTTCCAACATTATCCTGGTGGGCTCGAACCCATTTATATTTTATATTTATGTTTTTCTGAAAGCTTTTGATGAGTTCCTGCCTTATTGCTTCAGCCAATGACGCGTGTATGTCTATAGTCTTAAGTCTGTCTAATGTAACTCTACTGTCAGTATAAATACAACAAGTCTTCTCAAAATCATGAACTCCATTAATATATTCCAACGCCTTCCAGATAGCAACTTGCTCAGCCTGATTGTTGGAACAGTTTGCCCCAGTTTTAAGCACTTATTTCTACTTATTTCTAGTCCTTTCTAAACCTTTCTTGTCTATTAATAAAATATTTTATTCCAGTCCTTCCTTAACTCCAAACGTAACCACATTTTGAACATCTTTGTATTTATGGATTTTAAACCTGCAGAAAATATTTTAACTTAATCCGATGATTCTAAATACCCTAAAAACGTTTTCAACTTTTCTGGAAAACGGTTAAGGCTATCGCCTTATTATTATTAAAACGGGTGCCCACATACAGGGAGCTGCACCGAGGCCAACAAGGCCTATTGAGCCACCCGACAAGCCAGCCTGTTACACCAACAGCGCCGTATCCGAGATGAATCTTAATAGAGTCCGAAGGTTCAGTTCAGGTAGCCTTCTAGGGTCATCTATGAAGTCTGCACCAAAATACAGGTATCTCTTTGCTACAAGAGCTGGACATCTGCAGATGATGTGGTACGGCGTCTCGTCGTCTTCAAAGCATAGTCTGCACCATGAAGTCCTGGTCAGCCCCATAGAATAGAGGTGCCGGTGCATTCTACAGTGACCTGTAAGAAGAGCTGTTACTAGCCTTACCTTGGACCTGCACAGATTAAGGAGAGTCTCCGTCCTCTTCTTGTCCACAAAGGAAAGGAACAGCTTCGCCTATCTCTGGGTGGAGCTGCTGCGCCACTTCCTCCTATGCTCAGCTTCCGCCCACCTTCTAATGCTTAATCTGGCCACAGCTGGTGCAATCCCACATTGAGGTTCTAGTGATAGGGGGATTGTCGCTGCACCAATATTGGCCAACTCGTCAGCTCTTTCATTACCCTGGATACCAGAGTGGCCTGGGACCCACTCCAGTCTGACCTTGTTACGTCGTCCAAGTAAGTTTAAGCTGTCTTTGCATTGCTGTACTACCTTTGACCTGATCCTATTCGTGGATAGAGCTCTTATGGCCGCTTGGCTATCGGAGAAAATATTGAAGCGCCTGTCTAATGGAGAGCCGCTATTCATAAGGTCTGCGCAAGCGCCGATGGCGGTGACTTCAGCTTGGAACACCGTAGCATACCTCCCCAGAGGCAAGGCAGCATTGTGTGTGGGCCCCTGAATCCACACGCCAGCTCCTGTGCCAGATTCGGTTTTTGAGCCGTCTGTGTAACAGAACCGATCCACCCGGCTTGGTGTTAATTTGTGCTCCAGCGCTGCTTCCCTCGGCTTGATCACAGTTGTAAAGTTTGAGGTGAAGGAGTGCTGGTCCTGAAAGTCCGATGGCATGCAGAGAATTGGGTCCTGCCAGTTCCTTCGGATAATTGCACAGTGAGCCCTTAGGGTTGGGCAAGGTTCGTGCCCTAAAATGGCGAATCTGTACAAAGGAAGCTATCTCTTCGATATATATCTCTACTGGTTTAAGGTCAAGTAGAATCTCCATAGCTCCTGTCGGTGTGGAACACATTGTTCCCGTAATCATCAGGCAAGCCAGCCTTTGTGGGGAGCACAGAGTCTTCCTAACACTGTCAGTGCCGCATCGATGCCACCACACTACTGCACCGTATGTGATGATAGGCCTCACAATCATTGTGTAAATCCAGTGTATACCTTTAGGGGTAATGCCCCAATTGTTCCCCACCACTCTCCGGCAGGCCCACAAGGTTTTTGTGGCTCTTCCTGCTGTCTTGCGGATATGCTCCTGCCAGTTAAGCTTTGAGTCTAAGTTAACACCCAAGTACTTCACTGTCTTGGAAAAACTTAAGTTATGGCCTGACAGGCTAGGTGTGCCCAGTCCATCCAGTTTCCTCTTCAAAGTAAAAGGCACCACTGTAATTTTCTGTGGATTAATCCTAAGGTTCTTCTCCTGGCACCACTCGTCCACCGAAGACAGTGCCGTGTCCAGCAGTTCACTCACAGTTGATTGCACCTTGCCAACCACCGTAATTACCAGATCATCTGCGTATGCCTGTGCTGAGAAGCCCTGATTCTTCAGCCTCGTCAGCAGTGTATCCACCACTAGACACCACAGGAGGGGTGACAGGACGCCCCCCTGGGGACATCCTGTCCTAGGTACAATACTCTTACAGTAGGTCCCCTCCGTCAGCCTAATTATGCGGTTCTTCAGAAGATTGACAGTCCAGTATGTGACGAATTCTTCGACATCTTTCTCAATCATGGCTTCTTCAACTGCCCTAATAGGGGTGCAGTCGAAGGCCCCCTCCACATCAAGAAACGCGCACAGAGCAATTTCCTTGTACTGTAGTGCTCGCTCCAGTCTGCACACTAGATGGTGGAGAGCCAATTCACTTGACTTGCGAGACTGGTACGCATATTGTTGTTCGTTTAGGGGCTTCCGTCTTAACGCAGTATCTCTTATATGCCTGTCTATGATCTTCTCCAGTGTCTTCAGTAGGAAGGACGATAGACAAATCGGCCTGTAGTCCTTGGCATACAGGTGTGAAGCTCTACCTTGTTTGGGAATGAAGCAGAGTTTGGCCACTCTCCAGGTCTGTGGAATGTGTCCCATAACCAAACTACTCCTAAAGAGTTGTAGGAGCGTTGTCATGAGTATATCTACCCCATGTTGCAAGAATGCTGGATATATGCCGTCTAGGCCCGGTGATTTATATGGTTTAAACGTTCCAATGGCCCATCTGACGTGCGCTGCCTTGACAATTTCCCTCCCATGCCTCCGGATTACCTCGTCTGATGGGATAGTCATCTCCTTCATTTGAGTTAGCCTCTTCGCTAGTTGGAAAATGAGTAACGAGGATATAGTTCATGGTTTCTTCCACCGATTCCGTATAGCCTTCAGCCTTCTTAACAGTCCCAATAAGTTTTGTGGAGCTGTTGGCTAGAACCTTATGGAGTCTTGAGTATTCCGTTGCACTGTTCACTTCTGTGCAGAATTTCCTCCATGACTCTCTCTTAGCTTTCCTCACAGCTGTGTTGTACTGTGACAATTTCTTCCTGTATTCCTCCCAGGTGCCTCTGCGTTTAGCTCTGTTAAAGAGCTTCCTTGCTTCACTCCTGAGTCTGGATAGGTTCCCATTCCACCAGGAGGAACTGCTGTTGGTCACCACAGTTTTCCCAGCACAGCTACCTTCAAAAGCCACCTTAATGGCCTCGGTAATGTGATCATTCATGGCTTCTAAATCGATGCCAGTATGTGCTCTCTGTGGACAATCGTCCATCCTACCCGAAAGGATTTCGTTGAACCGGGACCACTCTGTGAGTCTCGGGTTTCTGATAACGCGTGCTGCGGGGCCTGCTGCCTCTATACAGTACGTAATATACCTATGGTCAGAACCCGAAACTTCATCCTCCACCCTCCAGTTCTTGACCACAGGTAGTAATCGCCTCGAAACAAGGGTAAGATCAATGACCTCTCTTCTTGTCCTAATAACAAAGGTAGGCTCGCTGCCCCTATTAACGACATCCAGATCATTATTTAAGACATAATCAAGTAATGACTCACCTCTTTGGTTGCAGTTAGTGCTACCCCAGACCGTGTGATGAGCATTGGTATCACAGCCAATCAGGCACTGCAAATCCCTCTCCCTGCAGTAGACTGGGCGCAACTCAGCTCCTGTGGGGTTGCACCGCTCGAATGGGAGATAGGCCGAGGCCACCACCACCTCTCTCAGGCCATCTCCCACACGAGCGGTAATCTTCGCTACACACAGGTCTCTGCAACAAAATTGCCATAAAGGAAAAACGCTAAGACCAGATTTAAACAGGATACAGGACCTGGGATTCTGCTCATGGCATGTTACGCATTTATAACCTTTCCATCCCAGACCCCGTGCCTGACCTTTAAACAGATAAGGTTCTTGTATTAAAATTACATCAATACCCTTACCTCTAGCATACTGTTCCAGCAGAGCCGTAGCCGCCCTACATTGATGCAGATTGACCTGCAGCAGCCTTACCATCGTCTATGCAAGGTTATCCGGCTCCGCGGGCTTCCCACGAAGAGCTCGGGTCAACTCGCTTCCAGTCTGCGAAGAGGGAGGGTCAAGACCCACCTCCCCTAGCCCGGAAACTGACCGTCCTTCTATGTGTTCCGCCACACGGTCCCGATCTCCTTCCACAGACGATTTCGGCTTTCCTTCGGGCTCAGAAACGACAGCCACTTCCGCCTCCATGGCCGCCACCTCACCCTCAGTTCGAGAAGTAGCCTCATCGATCTCCTTCTTCTTCTGCAGAGGAAACACCTTGAGCCTCCGAATGCCATAGTTCAGAGGCTCGTCCTTCCTCTCCAGAATCTCTTTAAGATACGTCTCTGGCATCTTCAGGGTGACGAAGTGCCCAGTGTCCCTCTCCTGCTGCTCCAGGACAATCCAGCCGTTAGTTGGAAGGAAATTCTGATCCCCAAAACGCCTGAGAATATCCCGTGCCTCCGTCTTCACGCCATGCACGAAAATTCCGGCCCTAGCCATAGGGATAAGGTCCGCCAGCTCCACTGCCTTAATCGTGTGCTCCCCGAGTTTCACACCAGCAATATCTTTTGCTAGCCATTTTTTGGTGTTTTCGTCAAGGCAATTCACAATGATGGCGCCACCATCCATGTAGTTCCCATCACATGTGATTATAAAGTCCCTCCCATGGACTTTATAGTGCTCGTCCACCAACTTCATGACGACGTCGTCAACACACCTGTTGTGCTCTGTTGTAAAGCCACACTCAGGATAGCCGGAAGGAACAAGCGCCAGCTTGAAGTTAGATGAAACGCTGGCGTAACTCGTCGGCTTTGGCATCACCTTCTGCTTCTTCTTGATCACCGGAGAAGGGGTGTTGGATCCATCCTCATTCCTCCGTTTACCACCACTGCCCTCGGATTCTGCTTCAGTCGCTGCATTGAAGCTCTTCTTCAGCTTTTTCCTTTGGGCACCAGTGAGTTTCTTCTTGACGGTCTTAAAAGTTAGATCGTCTTGAGAAGTGCCTGGCAAGGGGGATCCCATAACCAAATCACCAACCTCCCTAACCAGTTCCGAAAGGTACTCGGTATCGGTGGCCGGGGTCAAGGGGTTCTCGAGGACTCCCGAAGGATCCTCGACAGGTGCATTTAAAGGCTCCAAGGTCGCCGAAGCTACCGAGGAAGGTAAGGTATTAGAAGTTAAATTTAAATTGGTTTTGGACATTAAGTTCCCACGAGAAGCTAGGAATAAGACAGTCGCCCGCAGCAGAGCCCCGCATGCTACAGGAAGGCTACTTACAATGGGGGGTCGCCCGGTGCCCCAAGGGGTTACCTACTATCTGCACGTCATATTTATCCACCCTGTGCCTCCATCCTCTCAGCGTAGGCTGCCGCAACCTTAGGATTGGGTGTTCCTGAAAGAAAAAAAAAAAAAAAAAAAACCACCACCATCCCTGGTACCACTTTAGTCTGGCTTCTCCCCTAGGTCCTGTTCAGCATGGTTGAACCTGAGCTGACATAGCACCAAGGTTCCTCAAAGCACGCAAGCCCCAACACCTGCTCGCCAAGTTAGGGTCATCACCAAGGTACGGTACCGTGGTTGGGGAGGCTATCGCCTTACAAATGGTTTCATTCAATTTCTAGGCCAAGAAGCCTATAAAACGAGTACTTGCAAGCATATGATGTAAGCATAACGATTTTCGCTCCAAAGACCGTGTTCTGGTAGACGGATTCTGCTTGTTAACTAAGTCGATCTTCCCGTGGAGTGATTCTGCTGGTTAACGAACTTGACCTTTCACATATATATATATTTGTCTGTGTGATTTCGGTACAAAAATCTTTCTTCTAATTTGAAAGGTCAAGTTCGTTAACCAACCAATAACCACCGTTATTTTCGTTCTCTAGTCGTTTTGGAACGTAAAATTTTCTAGTCAGCACATGAGTATTGCTTCATTAGGTCAACCTTATAAGCGGGGTTTATACCTATGGAGTGAGGGGGGAACCGCGCGAAAAGTCTGACTCGCAGGAACTGCGTCATCTTAGCGCAGCTCCGTTCATATCCTAAGTGACATTAGCAAAGGAGTAGAAGAAGTTATTGGTAGGTTTCGATCTTTCGTGAAAATATAAAATGACATCACAAAGGGAAAATTGTCAACATCTGCTCGAACATCTCGAATAAAAGCTTTAAGGCTTCAGGGAAACCGAAAGAAGCGGAAATTACCCAATCCGGCTCTCTATAAATCAATGCAAAATACAAATATGCATGGGCGTATACAGGGGATATGAACGAACCGCGCAAAGATGATGCAGTTCCTGCGATTCGGATTTTTTTTCTTTTCTTTTTTGTCAATTAAAAAAGTTAAATAATTTAAGTTTAATAATTATTATTATTTTAGTTTAATTAATATTTTTTTATTATTTTTTTTACGGCGCATCGACATAAATCTTGGCCATTAGCGCCTAGTTTAATTATTATTATTAAGCTCGCAAATTTACAAAAAACCTCCTGCTTCCTGGTGGAACGAAGAATGCAAACTTGTAGTCAAGGCTCGCCGTATCGCATTAAGAAAATTCAGAAATAGACCATCTGCGGAAAACTTTATAGATTACAAAAAAACAAAAGCTTTGTCTCGGAGGGTTATCATTGAGAATAAGAAAAAATCCTAGATCGAATTTTTAACATCTCTAAAAAGAAATACACCTCCACAACTCTGGCAACAAATCGCAAAAATCCAACACAAAAAATTCAGACAACCTATAACTAGTATTAAGGTGAACAATACTCTAAATTTATTATGTTTATTTATTTATTTTCTTTAACGATACACCAGCCATTAAATTTAATAAATCATTTATTTAATAATTCAATTAATTTAATAAATAATTTGGAAGTATATGAGCTTGTTTATAAAGAACCAGCAAATCTTTACAACGAAAACTGTTACAGTTATTGCTCTAAAAATGATTTCATTTGTTTTCCTACATCCAGGAACCTATGAAACGAGTACATGAAAGCATATGAAGTCGAAAACGTAAACGTCATGATTTTGTTCTCACCAATTTCGCTAAAAAAAACATATTCCGCTTCTGCTGGTTAACGAACTTGGCCTTTCAATTTAGACGAAAGATTGTTTTTAACAAATTTCATCAAAATCGGATCTTTTTTGAGCCGGTGAGAAAGTTCCGGTTCAAAAAAACCAAACAAACACTTTTAAACTTTTAAGCACTTATTTCTTCGATTGACATTGCCATATCGAAAATTGATACATATATATATCAAGGTTGAAGTCATTATCCAGCAGAATCCGTCTACCGAAACATGGTTATTCAAGCTAAATAAATCCAAAGGCTTACGTTTTCGAGTTTCTATGCGTGCAGATACTCGTTTTATGAGTTCATTGATTTATGAACACTAATGAAACCATTTTAGGGCGATATCTGTAACTGTTTTTGAGGAAAGCGAAAAACTGGGTTTTGTACCTAATAAATTATTTATTTGTTATGTATTATTATAACCAAATAAGATGTTCGATGGAAAAGGAATTTAGAATCCCCTCCTTAACCCCTGAAGATGATAGAGCGAGCGCTGATATTACAGTGGCCTCATGTTTAAGCCTTGTCCAGTACCATGTTTGGGAAGAGATACGTGGGTTAGTGGGTTGTGCGCCCACATCCAGAACCCGTCCTTGCACCTATACATGGACTTCTTCCTTCTGGCTGAATCACATCTATCTAGTGTGGATAAAAGTGGAAAAAGTCAGACTGGAAGGAACTGCGTCATCTAAGCGCGGTTCCGTTCATATCTCTACTGCTATTAGTAAAGGAATATTGGACTTATTGGTTGGGTTTGATCTTTCGTCAAAATTATATAATAAAATCTCGAAAAGAAAATAGATTTAAAACGCCACAACAGAAAACTGACAGTATCATGGCGACTTCCCACCACCTCAACGTTCCCTCTTGGAACACTATAACTCTGTTCCACATTTTCTTATTTTGTTTTAGCCAAATTCTCCTTTTACCGTTAAATGCAATTAAAATAATCAACAACCAGTTAAAACGTTAGGTTAACAGATAGAAAAGCCCGTTCAAAAGAGCAACACAAACAATTGCGAATGTCCGTGCTTATTTCTCTGATTGACATAACCCCATCATAAATAATATCAGAACATTTTTTGTAGGGAAATCAGTAATATTTCGAACAGTTATGTATCACATACCACGATTTCCGAACCGTTTTCGAGATAGTTTAGAAAATGTACGAAACTCCCAAAACGTTTCATGCCTATTAATGAAATATTTTATTTCTAGTACTTCCCTAACTCCAAACGAAACCAAAATTTACCTATCATAGATTAGATGAATATCAAACGTCTGGAACAAATTTCAACTGATTTAATCGTTTCTGAATACCCACACTGAAAATTAGTTTGGAAAATTGGGTGTTTCAATGTTTCTCAAAAAGCATCTTCCGGTGGACGGATTTTGCTGGATAACGAAGTTGACCTTTCAAATTAGACGGAAGATTTGTGTACCACATTTCATCAAAATCGGACCATTATTGAAACGGCAAAGAGCGAACAGAAATAAATAAATAAATAAATATATATATATATATATATATATATATATATATATATATATATATATATATATATACTTTTAGATGGAACGGCATTTTTCTCCAGCGGTGGTACTCCTCCTCACTTCTTCCCGGAATATTTCGATGGATTCATCTCCATCTTCTTCAGCCAGGTACTTGTTTCTTCCTCGGTGGTAGCCAAGGGAATGGCATTTTTCTCGATCTGGGCTCCTTTTCTCCCCTCTAGCCACAGTATCGGCGGACGAATGGTGTTGAAGCTCCCTGGTGTAGTTGGGATTCTGTCCGTTGGCAGCGCTGATGGTATTGCGTTTTTTTTTTTTTTTTGTTTTTTCCCCTCCTGCTTCTATTTTCCTCGCCGTAAGGTTTTATATGTTTGATGTTATTTTTCGTCGCTGGGATAGTATTTTTAGATGGAACGGCATTTTTCTCCAGCGGTGGTACTCCTCCTCACTTCTTCCCGGAATATTTCGATGGATTCATCTCCATCTTCTTCAGCCAGGTACTTGTTTCTTCCTCGGTGGTAGCCAAGGGAATGGCATTTTTCTCGATCTGGGCTCCTTTTCTCCCCTCTAGCCACAGTATCGGCGGACGAATGGTGTTGAAGCTCCCTGGTGTAGTTGGGATTCTGTCCGTTGGCAGCGCTGATGGTATTGCGTTTTTTTTTTTGTTTTAACACTTTCCTCCGAAGGAAAGTAGCTATTGAGGTTGGACTTATGACGGAATTTTTGAAAAATTTGTTCAAATCTTTATCGATCCTACCTAGTAGACACCGAAAATGACCCCCGTTAAAATTTATATATATATATATATATATATATATATATATATATATATATATATATGTCTGTTAACACGATAGCGGCCAGAGTTTTTGTTTTTTCGTCACGAAACTTGGTATATAGCATTCAATTAGCAAACGATTCAACGAGTTCGTTAACCACCAAAGTCGGTCCACCGGAAGGGGGGGTTTACCCCGAACCCAAAACACTAATTTGACTATGTCAGCCGTAATATTTGTTATATTTCAACGAAACTTGGTATTCGTAGTGGTAATATAGAGAGAAAAGTGAGATATAAAAATGAACTAAATCGGTTCATTAGAAGGGGGGGTTTACTCCGGACCCACAATACCAATTCGCCACTACCAGCCGTGATTTTTGGTATATTTCAACGGAACTCGGTATTCGTAGTGGTAATCCACAGGTAAATAACTGTTGTAAAAATAAACTAAATCGGTTCATTAGGAGGGGGGGTTTACTCCGGACCCACAATACCAATTCGCCACTACCAGCAGTGATTTTTGGTATATTTCGACGAAACTCGGCATTCGTAGTGGTAATCTACAGGTAAATATGTGTTGTAAAAATAAACTAAATCGGTTCATTGGAAGGGGGGGTTTACTCCTGACCCAAATTCTTAATATACTCATGCCGGTCGTAATTTCTGCTGTATTGTAACGAAACGCGGTATACGTCGTGGGTAACTCATGAGAAAGAAGTGTTGTAGAAATGAGCTGAATCGGTCAATCGGAAAGCGGGGGTTTAATTTGTAATATATTTCAATAGAAAAGCCCGTCAGACGTAGGTTCACAAAGCCGCCGCAAGGAGCGCTTTCTACCACTAGAGTGACTGTGTCCTGTTCCTGCGTTAGATCAAAATACGATAATATGAGGTTTTTTGTATTTATTACGAAGTGTAATAGGTACCATGTGTAAACATAACTCTGGAAGCAAATTATTAATTGATCAGTTACTCATTACAAATTTAAAAGAGAACTATTCATGTTTTTATTTTATTTATGTAGGATATTTTAAGCAAATGGTTCTGGAAAGCAATCTACACTACCCAAATTCTGAGGAAAGTGCTTAGTTATGCAGCTCCTGCGTGACGGACTTTTTTAAATTTGATTAGATGCTTCATTAAAACCTTTTTAAAATTAATTAACCTTCCCCACTCTAAAAGTAATCATGAAAATTTATAGATATACATTAAGTTGTAAATACCCATAAATGCCCGGACCGACTTTTAACTTTCTTTAAAATATTACTGGGTAAGTATTAATGTTCATGAAGTTTTTAAGATGAACTTGGTAAGTTTCAGTCCTTGTTTGCTCCAAAAAATATTCAAAGAACTGAAAATACCCACTTTTGGGGTATTTACCTTCCCTGTGGGTAAATACCCAATTTATATTTACCTACCCACTGGGTATTTAACCACCCCACATCACCGTATATATATATATATATGTATGTATGTATGTAGACATCGGCATACATCCTTTAATTAGCGCAGAAAACTTTCCACGTAACACCTTTGAACTTCTGCTAGAAAACTTATATCCCTGGGAGCTGCAATGCTTCCTCAGCAAAATACACGCTTCTTCGGAAAAAGCCCACCTCTTCATCGAAATCCCAGGTGCTCTTCAATATTACTTCCTGGAGCTGGGGAAGTACTGGGCTGAGATGTATCATCTTCTTCCGAGAAGTTTCAAACACGTCTACTAAGAAATCTCACTAATAGTCTAAACGTAGTCATCTTGATATACCTCACGACATGCATGAGCTACTCACACTTTATTATAGGCTTATTTTAGGTTAAACAAATGATTTTTATTGAAATAGTTTTATTTTTATTTAATACTACCAGTATTATTTAATTGATATTAATTTTACACATTATTATCAACATTTTCTTATCCTAAACCAATGCGATTTCTAAATTTATATTAATTTTTAATTGTTATTTTTATCAGTTCAATCTTATTTTAAAATAAATCTTATTTATTTTCAAAATTGCTTAACTAATACTAATTTGATTTAAAAACTCTAAACTAATACTAATTTTAAACCTTTCATAGATTTATTCTTGGTCGTGAGTGGTCAAATTTTCTAGTCGGCACTTCCGGATCGCGTCATGAGATCAACCTTATAAGCGGGGTTCCTCCCTATGGAGGGAGGGAGTAACCGCGCTAAAAACATATTCCGGTTTTTCTGGTTAATGAACTTGATCTTTCAATTTAGACGAAAGATTGTTTTTAACAAATTTCGTTAAAATCGGATCTTTTTTGATCCGGCGAGAGAGTGCGGGTTCAAAAGAACATAACAAACAAATTTAAAGTTTTAAGCACATATTTCCTCGATTCACATTGCCCCATCAAAAATTCCTATATATATATATATATATATGTATATATATATATATATATATATATATATATACACATATATATTGTTCGTTTTTCTGGCAGGGGGTCGATAAAGCAGTACACTCTTTGTGCACATTCAGTGCTTTATATGGTATGTTTCGCCCGACATGTTTTGTGCCTTTTCGCACTTCTTCAGGGGCTTTACTTATCAGGAAGTCCTCTCGTCATGTTATCTAGCTTGAGTCAGGCGTAGTACTACGAAAAGGCACGAAACATGTCGGGCGAAACATACTAAATAAAGCAGTTAATGTGAACAAAGAGTGTACTGCTTTATCGACACCCTGCCAGAAAAACAAACAAGAAAAAGTGGAAAATATATATCGGGTCATATTTCACAAGAATTAATATGAATTACTCCGCGGCAGAAGATTGGAGTGGCGAAGGGTTCTATTTAGAAATTTTAAATATGAACCTGGATTCTTTTTTAATGAAAAGTTTTTATGAACTGAAAAAAAAGAAAGAAAAACAGTACTACGCCTGGCTTAAGCTAGACAACATGACGAGAGGACTTCCTGATAAGGAAAGCCCCTGAAGAGGTGCGAAAAGGAACGAAACATGTCGGGCGAAACATACCAAATAAAGCAGTTAATGTGAACAAAGAGTGTACTGCTTTATCGACCCCCTGCCAGAAAAACAAACAAGAAAAAGTGGAAAATATATATCAGATCATCTTTCACAAGAATATATATATATATACGGGCGGGAGGGAGAAATCGCACTAAAAGTGCGTTTTTCCCAAAAATAACGGGCTTTCAAAAGCGGGTCTCGAAAACTAAAGATACCTCGAAAAACGTGATTAAGTAGAACTTGTAGCAAATTTAATCAGCTTTCATTTTTTATTCAATATTTATGTCGCTAGGAAGCCTGGTTTTCCAGATATGAGGGAAAACCCGAAAAATGGGACATTCTAAACCCCTCCCCCCCCCCCGGGCTCACTGGCTAGGGGCGTGGACTTCTGATACGTTCACCTCCTAACTAGCCCAAACAAAGTTACGAAGACAAAAATTTTGTTCCAAACATTTACATCTAGTAACTTTTCGTTGCCTGGACTGTATTTGGTAGTTTGATATGGTAGGGAAAATATATTATTTGTTTCCCTTAAATATATTCATTTGTTCTGTTATTCTGATGTTAATTACAAGTGATTTAAAAGTTTTCACCTAAGTATGATTTTACTTCCTAGAAATTGAAATAAAATTATTTTTGCAAACGATTAATTGCACTTAAATGTGCCTTCAATAGCTCTATACACACATAAATGAAAATGTATGTGTAACACATCTAGGTATATTAAAAATACTATATTCATGAACTTGTGCTGTTAAAATTACTATTTCTAGTACTAATTTTATTATCTTTTATTTTAGAAATATTGTCAAATGGAAGAACAGAGTCTCTGAAGAATAAAGAGAAAGTTTCTTCTAACAAGGAATCCACTCCTGGGACAAGAAAAAGGAGTAAACTCACTAATAAAAAAAGACACGCTTGTACTGTTTGTGATTTTACTTCACTGTCTCTGTCTAGTGTAAAAGTTCACATAATAAGGAAACATACTGATAGCAAACCACACAGCTGCAGTTCCTGTAGTTATTGCGCAGTAACAGCAACTGACTTAAATATACACATTAAGCGTAAACATTCTAATAATAAACCTCATTGTTGCAGTTTCTGTACCTATAGGTCAGTAACTCCAGCTGAACTGAATAATCACATTAGGCATAAACATTATAATGATAAATCTTGCTCTTGCCCTTACTGTAGTTTTACGACAGTAACAACATCTAACCTTAACATGCACATAAAGCGTAAACATTCTAATGATAGACCTTTTTGTTGCAGTTCTTGTAGTTATAGTACAGTAACATTATCTAACCTCAATATGCATATAATGCGAGTACATTCTAACGATAGGCCTTTCACTTGTAATATCTGTGATCATGGCACAGTAACGTTATCTGACTTGAATAAACACATAAGACATAAACATTATAATGACCGACCTCACTCTTGCAGTTTTTGCAGTTTTAGCACATATACCTCGGGTGACCTCATTAGACACATACAGCGAAAGCATTCAAAAGAGAAGCCCTACTCCTGCAGTTTCTGTAACTATAGTGCGGTAACACCTAATGAAGTCAAGCGACACATAAAGCGTATACATACTAAAGATTAATAGCTAAAAGTTTGTATTAACTCCTATTTAAAACTTTTAATAAAATTATTTAAGTACTTTTAATAAACTGTTTACTGGATTTTATTTTAACCCTTTATCTGCGGTTCACTGTATTTCAAGTTGAAAGCTGCTGTGTTTCTATTGCTGTTCACTGGACAAGTTCGAGCTTGGAATGTCTGTTGGTTCAATAGGGCAACTAATAATACTTACAGGGATCAATTTGGTAGTTCAATGTAGTTTTGCTGAATGCCACAGTCATGAAGAGCTATTATGGCCCTGCCTCAAGGGGTGTGATGTTATGATATGTGCACACTCTTACTTTAATAATTACCTTATAGGAAAACAGTGGTATACTGGATAAAGTAGTAAGAGAAGACAAATATGAGTAAGTATTTATTTTTAAAACACGTTAAGGAAAATGTTTATTGTATTAAAAACGAAAAATAATAGAGAAAGAAATATTTATTATGTATACATAAGAAGAGTAAATATACATTACAAAAGTCCGACTCGCAGGAACTGCGTCATCCTAGCACGATTCCTTTGTTATCACTAGTGACATTTCGTAAGGAATAAAAAGAGTTGAAACGGTTGTTTTGATATTTCAGGAAAAGCGTATCTTGAATAAAAGCAATATTTTAGGTGTCAACCCTTAACTAACTTGGAATAAGACCCTTCCAGGTAGACTCACAGGACAGAGAATAGAGAAAGGTTGATTGATCCCTACCTTATAGCTAGACAACTCATTTAACTGTTCAATGCATTTCAACAAAACAACCAATTAAAAAGTGAGGCAAATAGGGTGAAAAACTGTTCTAAAGAACGACACCAACACCAGTGAAGAAGTAGAAAATATGGACAAGGCGTCTTCGAAGCCCTCTCTTGGAAAGCTATATTTTTGACAATATATTTATTTTTTTTCTTTGATTTGACCTTTTTTATTGACAAATACTTTTTCCTACTAGAAGAAATTTAAAAAAAAGAAAATCAGTAAATAAAAACAGACAAAAAGAACCGTTCAAGTAAACGAATTACTTCTTAGTTTTAAGCACTTTTTTTTCTTTTTTCCACATTACAGTAACCCTGCGATGTGGGGATTTATTTTCTACATGTGGCATTTTAAAAATACTACATGTATGTTCTATATTTATGTAACATGAGAATATTAGTTATTAAAAAATTTAACAATTTATAATTAAAGTAATTGAAGGTAAGACAATAAAATTATTAGAAATAAAACTATAATAATACTAAGAACTAATAAAATGTATAACATTTCGCAGAAATAAATGATAGATAATGTACCTGAATATAAAAGAAATCCAAATATGCATGATATAAAATATAAAGATAAAAATATATATAAAATAAAATGTTTACAATAATGAAAAAATACAGCTTAGTTTTTAAAGTTCGTCAAAATCTATTGTACCAATGAATGTATCAAATTCATCAAAGTGTTTGAGAAGAATCTCCCTCTTAGAAACCGGCCAGTTTCCTCCTTTTAATATTATAGACCATGAATTTGATTCTTTCCTTGTCAAGTAGTCTGCAGTCAAAAATTAGATGGTCGTAAGTCTGTTCAGTACGAGTCACAGTTGTAGTATTCAATGATTTTAAATCTGTGTAAGTAACTTCTTGTTGGTCCGTGACCAGTTAGTATTTGAGTGAGTTTATAATTTATTCTTGGTATGTTCTGTGCGTCCTCTATAGTACGTATGTAATCGTACAGGTGTCGTCTTTTGGTTGTCAGTGTCCAACGTTGGTTCCATTGTCTATTTGTTTCCTGTCTTAGTATGTGTTTTACAGTATTCTTAGGAGTTTTATCGTACACAACAGGGAGGCTCTCATCATTAGCTGCTGATTTTGCATCTTCGTCTGCTTTATTATTTCCAACATTATCCTGGTGGGCTCGAACCCATTTATATTTTATATTTATGTTTTTCTGAAAGCTTTTGATGAGTTCCTGCCTTATTGCTTCAGCCAATGACGCGTGTATGTCTATAGTCTTAAGTCTGTCTAATGTAACTCTACTGTCAGTATAAATACAACAAGTCTTCTCAAAATCATGAACTCCATTAATATATTCCAACGCCTTCCAGATAGCAACTTGCTCAGCCTGATTGTTGGAACAGTTTGCCCCAGTTTTAAGCACTTATTTCTACTTATTTCTAGTCCTTTCTAAACCTTTCTTGTCTATTAATAAAATATTTTATTCCAGTCCTTCCTTAACTCCAAACGTAACCACATTTTGAACATCTTTGTATTTATGGATTTTAAACCTGCAGAAAATATTTTAACTTAATCCGATGATTCTAAATACCCGAAAAACGTTTTCAACTTTTCTGGAAAACGGTTAAGGCTATCGCCTTATTATTATTAAAACGGGTGCCCACATACAGGGAGCTGCACCGAGGCCAACAAGGCCTATTGAGCCACCCGACAAGCCAGCCTGTTACACCAACAGCGCCGTATCCGAGATGAATCTTAATAGAGTCCGAAGGTTCAGTTCAGGTAGCCTTCTAGGGTCATCTATGAAGTCTGCACCAAAATACAGGTATCTCTTTGCTACAAGAGCTGGACATCTGCAGATGATGTGGTACGGCGTCTCGTCGTCTTCAAAGCATAGTCTGCACCATGAAGTCCTGGTCAGCCCCATAGAATAGAGGTGCCGGTGCATTCTACAGTGACCTGTAAGAAGAGCTGTTACTAGCCTTACCTTGGACCTGCACAGATTAAGGAGAGTCTCCGTCCTCTTCTTGTCCACAAAGGAAAGGAACAGCTTCGCCTATCTCTGGGTGGAGCTGCTGCGCCACTTCCTCCTATGCTCAGCTTCCGCCCACCTTCTAATGCTTAATCTGGCCACAGCTGGTGCAATCCCACATTGAGGTTCTAGTGATAGGGGGATTGTCGCTGCACCAATATTGGCCAACTCGTCAGCTCTTTCATTACCCTGGATACCAGAGTGGCCTGGGACCCACTCCAGTCTGACCTTGTTACGTCGTCCAAGTAAGTTTAAGCTGTCTTTGCATTGCTGTACTACCTTTGACCTGATCCTATTCGTGGATAGAGCTCTTATGGCCGCTTGGCTATCGGAGAAAATATTGAAGCGCCTGTCTAATGGAGAGCCGCTATTCATAAGGTCTGCGCAAGCGCCGATGGCGGTGACTTCAGCTTGGAACACCGTAGCATACCTCCCCAGAGGCAAGGCAGCATTGTGTGTGGGCCCCTGAATCCACACGCCAGCTCCTGTGCCAGATTCGGTTTTTGAGCCGTCTGTGTAACAGAACCGATCCACCCGGCTTGGTGTTAATTTGTGCTCCAGCGCTGCTTCCCTCGGCTTGATCACAGTTGTAAAGTTTGAGGTGAAGGAGTGCTGGTCCTGAAAGTCCGATGGCATGCAGAGAATTGGGTCCTGCCAGTTCCTTCGGATAATTGCACAGTGAGCCCTTAGGGTTGGGCAAGGTTCGTGCCCTAAAATGGCGAATCTGTACAAAGGAAGCTATCTCTTCGATATATATCTCTACTGGTTTAAGGTCAAGTAGAATCTCCATAGCTCCTGTCGGTGTGGAACACATTGTTCCCGTAATCATCAGGCAAGCCAGCCTTTGTGGGGAGCACAGAGTCTTCCTAACACTGTCAGTGCCGCATCGATGCCACCACACTACTGCACCGTATGTGATGATAGGCCTCACAATCATTGTGTAAATCCAGTGTATACCTTTAGGGGTAATGCCCCAATTGTTCCCCACCACTCTCCGGCAGGCCCACAAGGTTTTTGTGGCTCTTCCTGCTGTCTTGCGGATATGCTCCTGCCAGTTAAGCTTTGAGTCTAAGTTAACACCCAAGTACTTCACTGTCTTGGAAAAACTTAAGTTATGGCCTGACAGGCTAGGTGTGCCCAGTCCATCCAGTTTCCTCTTCAAAGTAAAAGGCACCACTGTAATTTTCTGTGGATTAATCCTAAGGTTCTTCTCCTGGCACCACTCGTCCACCGAAGACAGTGCCGTGTCCAGCAGTTCACTCACAGTTGATTGCACCTTGCCAACCACCGTAATTACCAGATCATCTGCGTATGCCTGTGCTGAGAAGCCCTGATTCTTCAGCCTCGTCAGCAGTGTATCCACCACTAGACACCACAGGAGGGGTGACAGGACGCCCCCCTGGGGACATCCTGTCCTAGGTACAATACTCTTACAGTAGGTCCCCTCCGTCAGCCTAATTATGCGGTTCTTCAGAAGATTGACAGTCCAGTATGTGACGAATTCTTCGACATCTTTCTCAATCATGGCTTCTTCAACTGCCCTAATAGGGGTGCAGTCGAAGGCCCCCTCCACATCAAGAAACGCGCACAGAGCAATTTCCTTGTACTGTAGTGCTCGCTCCAGTCTGCACACTAGATGGTGGAGAGCCAATTCACTTGACTTGCGAGACTGGTACGCATATTGTTGTTCGTTTAGGGGCTTCCGTCTTAACGCAGTATCTCTTATATGCCTGTCTATGATCTTCTCCAGTGTCTTCAGTAGGAAGGACGATAGACAAATCGGCCTGTAGTCCTTGGCATACAGGTGTGAAGCTCTACCTTGTTTGGGAATGAAGCAGAGTTTGGCCACTCTCCAGGTCTGTGGAATGTGTCCCATAACCAAACTACTCCTAAAGAGTTGTAGGAGCGTTGTCATGAGTATATCTACCCCATGTTGCAAGAATGCTGGATATATGCCGTCTAGGCCCGGTGATTTATATGGTTTAAACGTTCCAATGGCCCATCTGACGTGCGCTGCCTTGACAATTTCCCTCCCATGCCTCCGGATTACCTCGTCTGATGGGATAGTCATCTCCTTCATTTGAGTTAGCCTCTTCGCTAGTTGGAAAATGAGTAACGAGGATATAGTTCATGGTTTCTTCCACCGATTCCGTATAGCCTTCAGCCTTCTTAACAGTCCCAATAAGTTTTGTGGAGCTGTTGGCTAGAACCTTATGGAGTCTTGAGTATTCCGTTGCACTGTTCACTTCTGTGCAGAATTTCCTCCATGACTCTCTCTTAGCTTTCCTCACAGCTGTGTTGTACTGTGACAATTTCTTCCTGTATTCCTCCCAGGTGCCTCTGCGTTTAGCTCTGTTAAAGAGCTTCCTTGCTTCACTCCTGAGTCTGGATAGGTTCCCATTCCACAAGGAGGAACTGCTGTTGGTCACCACAGTTTTCCCAGCACAGCTACCTTCAAAAGCCACCTTAATGGCCTCGGTAATGTGATCATTCATGGCTTCTAAATCGATGCCAGTATGTGCTCTCTGTGGACAATCGTCCATCCTACCCGAAAGGATTTCGTTGAACCGGGACCACTCTGTGAGTCTCGGGTTTCTGATAACGCGTGCTGCGGGGCCTGCTGCCTCTATACAGTACGTAATATACCTATGGTCAGAACCCGAAACTTCATCCTCCACCCTCCAGTTCTTGACCACAGGTAGTAATCGCCTCGAAACAAGGGTAAGATCAATGACCTCTCTTCTTGTCCTAATAACAAAGGTAGGCTCGCTGCCCCTATTAACGACATCCAGATCATTATTTAAGACATAATCAAGTAATGACTCACCTCTTTGGTTGCAGTTAGTGCTACCCCAGACCGTGTGATGAGCATTGGCATCACAGCCAATCAGGCACTGCAAATCCCTCTCCCTGCAGTAGACTGGGCGCAACTCAGCTCCTGTGGGGTTGCACCGCTCGAATGGGAGATAGGCCGAGGCCACCACCACCTCTCTCAGGCCATCTCCCACACGAGCGGTAATCTTCGCTACACACAGGTCTCTGCAACAAAATTGCCATAAAGGAAAAACGCTAAGACCAGATTTAAACAGGATACAGGACCTGGGATTCTGCTCATGGCATGTTACGCATTTATAACCTTTCCATCCCAGACCCCGTGCCTGACCTTTAAACAGATAAGGTTCTTGTATTAAAATTACATCAATACCCTTACCTCTAGCATACTGTTCCAGCAGAGCCGTAGCCGCCCTACATTGATGCAGATTGACCTGCAGCAGCCTTACCATCGTCTATGCAAGGTTATCCGGCTCCGCGGGCTTCCCACGAAGAGCTCGGGTCAACTCGCTTCCAGTCTGCGAAGAGGGAGGGTCAAGACCCACCTCCCCTAGCCCGGAAACTGACCGTCCTTCTATGTGTTCCGCCACACGGTCCCGATCTCCTTCCACAGACGATTTCGGCTTTCCTTCGGGCTCAGAAACGACAGCCACTTCCGCCTCCATGGCCGCCACCTCACCCTCAGTTCGAGAAGTAGCCTCATCGATCTCCTTCTTCTTCTGCAGAGGAAACACCTTGAGCCTCCGAATGCCATAGTTCAGAGGCTCGTCCTTCCTCTCCAGAATCTCTTTAAGATACGTCTCTGGCATCTTCAGGGTGACGAAGTGCCCAGTGTCCCTCTCCTGCTGCTCCAGGACAATCCAGCCGTTAGTTGGAAGGAAATTCTGATCCCCAAAACGCCTGAGAATATCCCGTGCCTCCGTCTTCACGCCATGCACGAAAATTCTGGCCCTAGCCATAGGGATAAGATCCGCCAGCTCCACTGCCTTAATCGTGTGCTCCCCGAGTTTCACACCAGCAATATCTTTTGCTAGCCATTTTTTGGTGTTTTCGTCAAGGCAATTCACAATGATGGCGCCACCATCCATGTAGTTCCCATCACATGTGATTATAAAGTCCCTCCCATGGACTTTATAGTGCTCGTCCACCAACTTCATGACGACGTCGTCAACACACCTGTTGTGCTCTGTTGTAAAGCCACACTCAGGATAGCCGGAAGGAACAAGCGCCAGCTTGAAGTTAGATGAAACGCTGGCGTAACTCGTCGGCTTTGGCATCACCTTCTGCTTCTTCTTGATCACCGGAGAAGGGGTGTTGGATCCATCCTCATTCCTCCGTTTACCACCACTGCCCTCGGATTCTGCTTCAGTCGCTGCATTGAAGCTCTTCTTCAGCTTTTTCCTTTGGGCACCAGTGAGTTTCTTCTTGACGGTCTTAAAAGTTAGATCGTCTTGAGAAGTGCCTGGCAAGGGGGATCCCATAACCAAATCACCAACCTCCCTAACCAGTTCCGAAAGGTACTCGGTATCGGTGGCCGGGGTCAAGGGGTTCTCGAGGACTCCCGAAGGATCCTCGACAGGTGCATTTAAAGGCTCCAAGGTCGCCGAAGCTACCGAGGAAGGTAAGGTATTAGAAGTTAAATTTAAATTGGTTTTGGACATTAAGTTCCCACGAGAAGCTAGGAATAAGACAGTCGCCCGCAGCAGAGCCCCGCATGCTACAGGAAGGCTACTTACAATGGGGGGTCGCCCGGTGCCCCAAGGGGTTACCTACTATCTGCACGTCATATTTATCCACCCTGTGCCTCCATCCTCTCAGCGTAGGCTGCCGCAACCTTAGGATTGGGTGTTCCTGAAAGAAAAAAAAAAAAAAAAAAACCACCACCATCCCTGGTACCACTTTAGTCTGGCTTCTCCCCTAGGTCCTGTTCAGCATGGTTGAACCTGAGCTGACATAGCACCAAGGTTCCTCAAAGCACGCAAGCCCCAACACCTGCTCGCCAAGTTAGGGTCATCACCAAGGTACGGTACCGTGGTTGGGGAGGCTATCGCCTTACAAATGGTTTCATTCAATTTCTAGGCCAAGAAGCCTATAAAACGAGTACTTGCAAGCATATGATGTAAGCATAACGATTTTCGCTCCAAAGACCGTGTTCTGGTAGACGGATTCTGCTTGTTAACTAAGTCGATCTTCCCGTGGAGTGATTCTGCTGGTTAACGAACTTGACCTTTCACATATATATATATTTGTCTGTGTGATTTCGGTACAAAAATCTTTCTTCTAATTTGAAAGGTCAAGTTCGTTAACCAACCAATAACCACCGTTATTTTCGTTCTCTAGTCGTTTTGGAACGTAAAATTTTCTAGTCAGCACATGAGTATTGCTTCATTAGGTCAACCTTATAAGCGGGGTTTATACCTATGGAGTGAGGGGGGAACCGCGCGAAAAGTCTGACTCGCAGGAACTGCGTCATCTTAGCGCAGCTCCGTTCATATCCTAAGTGACATTAGCAAAGGAGTAGAAGAAGTTATTGGTAGGTTTCGATCTTTCGTGAAAATATAAAATGACATCACAAAGGGAAAATTGTCCACATCTGCTCGAACATCTCGAATAAAAGCTTTAAGGCTTCAGGGAAACCGACAGAAGCGGAAATTACCCAATCCGGCTCTCTATAAATCAATGCAAAATACAAATATGCATGGGCGTATACAGGGGATATGAACGAACCGCGCAAAGATGATGCAGTTCCTGCGATTCGGATTTTTTTTCTTTTCTTTTTTGTCAATTAAAAAAGTTAAATAATTTAAGTTTAATAATTATTATTATTTTAGTTTAATTAATATTTTTTTATTATTTTTTTTACGGCGCATCGACATAAATCTTGGCCATTAGCGCCTAGTTTAATTATTATTATTAAGCTCGCAAATTTACAAAAAACCTCCTGCTTCCTGGTGGAACGAAGAATGCAAACTTGTAGTCAAGGCTCGCCGTATCGCATTAAGAAAATTCAGAAATAGACCATCTGCGGAAAACTTTATAGATTACAAAAAAACAAAAGCTTTGTCTCGGAGGGTTATCATTGAGAATAAGAAAAAATCCTAGATCGAATTTTTAACATCTCTAAAAAGAAATACACCTCCACAACTCTGGCAACAAATCGCAAAAATCCAACAGAAAAAATTCAGACAACCTATAACTAGTATTAAGGTGAACAATACTCTAAATTTATTATGTTTATTTATTTATTTTCTTTAACGATACACCAGCCATTAAATTTAATAAATCATTTATTTAATAATTCAATTAATTTAATAAATAATTTGGAAGTATATGAGCTTGTTTATAAAGAACCAGCAAATCTTTACAACGAAAACTGTTACAGTTATTGCTCTAAAAATGATTTCATTTGTTTTCCTACATCCAGGAACCTATGAAACGAGTACATGAAAGCATATGAAGTCGAAAACGTAAACGTCATGATTTTGTTCTCACCAATTTCGCTAAAAAAAACATATTCCGCTTCTGCTGGTTAACGAACTTGGCCTTTCAATTTAGACGAAAGATTGTTTTTAACAAATTTCATCAAAATCGGATCTTTTTTGAGCCGGTGAGAAAGTTCCGGTTCAAAAAAACCAAACAAACACTTTTAAACTTTTAAGCACTTATTTCTTCGATTGACATTGCCATATCGAAAATTGATACATATATATATCAAGGTTGAAGTCATTATCCAGCAGAATCCGTCTACCGAAACATGGTTATTCAAGCTAAATAAATCCAAAGGCTTACGTTTTCGAGTTTCTATGCGTGCAGATACTCGTTTTATGAGTTCATTGATTTATGAACACTAATGAAACCATTTTAGGGCGATATCTGTAACTGTTTTTGAGGAAAGCGAAAAACTGGGTTTTGTACCTAATAAATTATTTATTTGTTATGTATTATTATAACCAAATAAGATGTTCGATGGAAAAGGAATTTAGAATCCCCTCCTTAACCCCTGAAGATGATAGAGCGAGCGCTGATATTACAGTGGCCTCATGTTTAAGCCTTGTCCAGTACCATGTTTGGGAAGAGATACGTGGGTTAGTGGGTTGTGCGCCCACATCCAGAACCCGTCCTTGCACCTATACATGGACTTCTTCCTTCTGGCTGAATCACATCTATCTAGTGTGGATAAAAGTGGAAAAAGTCAGACTGGAAGGAACTGCGTCATCTAAGCGCGGTTCCGTTCATATCTCTACTGCTATTAGTAAAGGAATATTGGACTTATTGGTTGGGTTTGATCTTTCGTCAAAATTATATAATAAAATCTCGAAAAGAAAATAGATTTAAAACGCCACAACAGAAAACTGACAGTATCATGGCGACTTCCCACCACCTCAACGTTCCCTCTTGGAACACTATAACTCTGTTCCACATTTTCTTATTTTGTTTTAGCCAAATTCTCCTTTTACCGTTAAATGCAATTAAAATAATCAACAACCAGTTAAAACGTTAGGTTAACAGATAGAAAAGCCCGTTCAAAAGAGCAACACAAACAATTGCGAATGTCCGTGCTTATTTCTCTGATTGACATAACCCCATCATAAATAATATCAGAACATTTTTTGTAGGGAAATCAGTAATATTTCGAACAGTTATGTATCACATACCACGATTTCCGAACCGTTTTCGAGATAGTTTAGAAAATGTACGAAACTCCCAAAACGTTTCATGCCTATTAATGAAATATTTTATTTCTAGTACTTCCCTAACTCCAAACGAAACCAAAATTTACCTATCATAGATTAGATGAATATCAAACGTCTGGAAAAAATTTCAACTGATTTAATCGTTTCTGAATACCCACACTGAAAATTAGTTTGGAAAATTGGGTGTTTCAATGTTTCTCAAAAAGCATCTTCCGGTGGACGGATTTTGCTGGATAACGAAGTTGACCTTTCAAATTAGACGGAAGATTTGTGTACCACATTTCATCAAAATCGGACCATTATTGAAACGGGAAAGAGCGAACAGAAATAAATAAATAAATAAATAAATATATATATATATATATATATATATATATATATATATATACTTTTAGATGGAACGGCATTTTTCTCCAGCGGTGGTACTCCTCCTCACTTCTTCCCGGAATATTTCGATGGATTCATCTCCATCTTCTTCAGCCAGGTACTTGTTTCTTCCTCGGTGGTAGCCAAGGGAATGGCATTTTTCTCGATCTGGGCTCCTTTTCTCCCCTCTAGCCACAGTATCGGCGGACGAATGGTGTTGAAGCTCCCTGGTGTAGTTGGGATTCTGTCCGTTGGCAGCGCTGATGGTATTGCGTTTTTTTTTTTTTTTTTGTTTTTTCCCCTCCTGCTTCTATTTTCCTCGCCGTAAGGTTTTATATGTTTGATGTTATTTTTCGTCGCTGGGATAGTATTTTTAGATGGAACGGCATTTTTCTCCAGCGGTGGTACTCCTCCTCACTTCTTCCCGGAATATTTCGATGGATTCATCTCCATCTTCTTCAGCCAGGTACTTGTTTCTTCCTCGGTGGTAGCCAAGGGAATGGCATTTTTCTCGATCTGGGCTCCTTTTCTCCCCTCTAGCCACAGTATCGGCGGACGAATGGTGTTGAAGCTCCCTGGTGTAGTTGGGATTCTGTCCGTTGGCAGCGCTGATGGTATTGCGTTTTAGCACTTTCCTCCGAAGGAAAGTAGCTATTGAGGTTGGACTCATGACGGAATTTTTGAAAAATTTCTTCAAATCTTTATCGATCCTACCTAGTAGACACCGAAAATGACCCCCGTTAAAATTTATATATATCTATATATATATATATATATATATATATGCATATATATATATGTGTCTGTTAACACGATAGCGGCCAGAGTTTTTGTTTTTTCGTCACGAAACTTGGTATATAGCATTCAATTAGCAAACGATTGAACGAGTTCGTTAACCACTAAAGTCGGTCCACCGGAAGGGGGGGTTTACCCCGAACCCAAAACACTTAATTGACTATGTCAGTTGTAATATTTGATATATTTCAACGAAACTTGGTATTCGTAGTGGTAATATAGAGAGAAAAGTGAGATATAAAAATGAACTAAATCGGTTCATTAGAAGGGGGGGTTTACTCCGGACCCACAATACCAATTCGCCACTACCAGCCGTGATTTTTGGTATATTTCGACGAAACTCGGTATTCGTAGTGCTAATCCACAGGTAAATATTTGTTGTAAAAATAAACTAAATCGGTTCATTAGAAGGGGGGGTTTACTCCGGACCCAAATTCCTAATGTCTCATACCGGTCGTAGTTTCTGCTGTATTGTAACGAAACGCGGTTTACGTCGTGGGTAACTCATGAGAAAGAAGTGTTGTAAAAATGAGCTGAATCGGTCAATCGGAAAGCGGGGGTTTAATTTGTAATATATTTGAATAGAAAAGCCGGCAGACGTAGGTTCACAAAGCCGCCGCAAGGAGCGCTTTCTACCACTAGAGTGACTGTATCCTGTTCCTGCGTTAGATCAAAATACGATAATATGAGGATTTTTGTATTTATTACGTAGTTGATCAGTTACTCATTACAAAATGAGAACTATTCACGTTTTTATTTTATTTATGTAGGATATTTTAAGCAAATTGTTCTGGAAAGCAGTCTACACTACCCAAATTCTGAGGAAAGTGCTTAGTTATGCAGCTCCTGCGTGACGGACTTTTTTTTTTGTTTTAACACTTTCCTCCGAAGGAAAGTAGCTATTGAGGTTGGACTTATGACGGAATTTTTGAAAAATTTGTTCAAATCTTTATCGATCCTACCTAGTAGACACCGAAAATGACCCCCGTTAAAATTTATATATATATATATATATATATATATATATATATATATATATATATATATATATATATATATATGTCTGTTAACACGATAGCGGCCAGAGTTTTTGTTTTTTCGTCACGAAACTTGGTATATAGCATTCAATTAGCAAACGATTCAACGAGTTCGTTAACCACCAAAGTCGGTCCACCGGAAGGGGGGGTTTACCCCGAACCCAAAACACTAATTTGACTATGTCAGCCGTAATATTTGTTATATTTCAACGAAACTTGGTATTCGTAGTGGTAATATAGAGAGAAAAGTGAGATATAAAAATGAACTAAATCTGTTCATTAGAAGGGGGGGTTTACTCCGGACCCACAATACCAATTCGCCACTACCAGCCGTGATTTTTGGTATATTTCAACGGAACTCGGTATTCGTAGTGGTAATCCACAGGTAAATAACTGTTGTAAAAATAAACTAAATCGGTTCATTAGGAGGGGGGGTTTACTCCGGACCCACAATACCAATTCGCCACTACCAGCAGTGATTTTTGGTATATTTCGACGAAACTCGGCATTCGTAGTGGTAATCTACAGGTAAATATGTGTTGTAAAAATAAACTAAATCGGTTCATTGGAAGGGGGGGTTTACTCCTGACCCAAATTCTTAATATACTCATGCCGGTCGTAATTTCTGCTGTATTGTAACGAAACGCGGTATACGTCGTGGGTAACTCATGAGAAAGAAGTGTTGTAGAAATGAGCTGAATCGGTCAATCGGAAAGCGGGGGTTTAATTTGTAATATATTTCAATAGAAAAGCCCGTCAGACGTAGGTTCACAAAGCCGCCGCAAGGAGCGCTTTCTACCACTAGAGTGACTGTGTCCTGTTCCTGCGTTAGATCAAAATACGATAATATGAGGTTTTTTGTATTTATTACGAAGTGTAATAGGTACCATGTGTAAACATAACTCTGGAAGCAAATTATTAATTGATCAGTTACTCATTACAAATTTAAAAGAGAACTATTCATGTTTTTATTTTATTTATGTAGGATATTTTAAGCAAATTGTTCTGGAAAGCAATCTACACTACCCAAATTCTGAGGAAAGTGCTTAGTTATGCAGCTCCTGCGTGACGGACTTTTTTTCCCCTCCTGCTTCTATTTTCCTCGCCGTAAGGTTTTATATGTTTGATGTTATTTTTCGTCGCTGGGATAGTATTTTTAGATGGAACGCCATTTTTCTCCAGCGGTGGTACTCCTCCTCACTTCTTCCCGGAATATTTCGATGGATTCATCTCCATCTTCTTCAGCCAGGTACTTGTTTCTTCCTCGGTGGTAGCCAAGGGAATGGCATTTTTCTCGATCTGGGCTCCTTTTCTCCCCTCTAGCCACAGTATCGGCGGACGAATGGTGTTGAAGCTCCCTGGTGTAGTTGGGATTCTGTCCGTTGGCAGCGCTGATGGTATTGCGTTTTTTTTTTTTTGTTTTTTTTTTCCCTCCTGCTTCTATTTTCCTCGCCGTAAGGTTTTATATGTTTGATGTTATTTTTCGTCGCTGGGATAGTATTTTTAGATGGAACGGCATTTTTCTCCAGCGGTGGTACTCCTCCTCACTTTTTCCCGGAATATTTCGATGGATTCATCTCCATCTTCTTCAGCCAGGTACTTGTTTCTTCCTCGGTGGTAGCCAAGGGAATGGCATTTTTCTCGATCTGGGCTCCTTTTCTCCCCTCTAGCCACAGTATCGGCGGACGAATGGTGTTGAAGCTCCCTGGTGTAGTTGGGATTCTGTCCGTTGGCAGCGCTGATGGTATTGCGTTTTTTTTTGTTTTGTTTTTCCCCTCCTGCTTCTATTTTCCTCGCCGTAAGGTTTTATATGTTTGATGTTATTTTTCGTCGCTGGGATAGTATTTTTAGATGGAACGGCATTTTTCTCCAGCGGTGGTACTCCTCCTCACTTCTTCCCGGAATATTTCGATGGATTCATCTCCATCTTCTTCAGCCAGGTACTTGTTTCTTCCACGGTGGTAGCCAAGGGAATGGCATTTTTCTCGATCTGGGCTCCTTTTCTCCCCTCTAGCCACAGTATCGGAAGACGAATGGTGTTGAAGCTCCCTGGTGTAGTTGGGATTCTGTCCGTTGGCAGCGCTGATGGTATTGAGTTTTTTTTTGTTTTTTTTCCCCTCCTGCTTCTATTTTCCTCGCCGTAAGGTTTTATATGTTTGATGTTATTTTTCATCGCTGGGATAGTATTTTTAGATGGAACGGCATTTTTCTCCAGCGGTGGTACTCCTCCTCACTTCTTCCCGGAATATTTCGATGGATTCATCTCCATCTTCTTCAGCCAGGTACTTGTTTCTTCCTCGGTGGTAGCCAAGGGAATGGCATTTTTCTCGATCTGGGCTCCTTTTCTCCCCTCTAGCCACAGTATCGGCGGACGAATGGTGTTGAAGCTCCCTGGTGTAGTTGGGATTCTGTCCGTTGGCAGCGCTGATGGCATTGCGTTTTTTTTTTTTCCCCCCTCCTGCTTCTATTTTCCTCGCCGTAAGGTTTTATATGTTTGATGTTATTTTTCGTCGCTGGGATAGTATTTTTAGATGGAACGGCATTTTTCTCCAGCGGTGGTACTCCTCCTCACTTCTTCCCGGAATATTTCGATGGATTCATCTCCATCTTCCATATGCGCTGACTTGAAGCAATAGTCCGCGAGCGCGTCACCGCTACATCACCTCCTCCCAATGACTCAGTCGCGGAAGCGGACAGGAGGACGAATCTTGCGACACAGATGGGTTCGTCGCTCCACCGTGGTATAGTGCTCTTCCGCGGCGAGTCATTAGGAATTGGAGCAGTGCACTTTCCGATGTCGACGTTTTGGTTGGGCCAGAAAAATCGTTGCCCGATAAGCCGTCGCGATCCGCGAACACCTGGGTGGCTCATCCCATGGAGGCTCGCGACGCGCGCGTTCTGGAACATACGGTCGGGCCTTCTGAGTTGACGTCTCGCACAAGATAGGCTTGGTCACGTGAGGAAGTTCTATCCACTTTAATTGCAGCCGTGGATTCTTGAAAAGTTCTGGAATCGTAGTATCCTTGGCCTGTGCTTCCGCTATCGCTTCCATGTCATCGGGTCCGGTGATCTCCTCAACTCTCGAAAAAGCGTTGGCTACTTCGTTCTCCGAACAAGCTACATGGCGGATGTCGGTGGTGAACTGGATAATATAGTTTACCAACCGGATTCGCATGGGTGTGGAGGATTCGGGCTTCTGCTGGAATGCGAAAGTGAGGGGTTTATGGTCCGTCCATATGCAGAAATTCCGGCCTTCGATGTAGGGACGAAAATGCTTTATTGCCCGGTGAATGGCGAGGAGCTCTCGGTCGTACTTGGAATATGCACGTTGCGCTTTGTTGAGATTCCGAGAAAAAAATCCTAAGGGCTTCCAAGAATACGCATCCTTCTGCTGAAGCACTGCACCCATCGCGATGTTCGACGCGTCGCAGGCCAGCACTAACTCCGCATTAGGGATAGGGTGAGCAAGGATGGCAGCTTTCCTGATAGCTTCGAAAGCCTTTATGCTATGTTCATTCCATGCGATCGGAGTCTTGTCTTTCTTCTTCGCTCCGGAAAGGTAGACGTTGAATGCTGCTTGAAGGGATGATGCATGGGGAATACAGCGCCTGTAGAAATTCACCATGCCTAGAAATCTTCGGAGGTCACTTACGGTTGCCGGGCGAGGATAGGTGGTAATAGCTTCGACCTTCTTAGGAAGAGCGGTGATTCCATGCTGGTTGACCTTGTGCCCGAGAAATTCGACTTCTTCCTTAGCGCTCACACATTTGGCCAGGTTGATGGTAAGGCCATGGTCTTGAAGGCAGGGGAAGACTTCTTCAAGGTGGATTTTGTGTTCTTCTTCGTCCTTAGATCCGATGCATATGTCGTCGATGAAGGGGAAAACAAAGCCAAACCTCGGTGTACGGCGTCGAAAAATCGCTGGAAGGTCTACGCTGCATTACGTAGGCCGAAACACATGCGAGTGAATTCAAAAAGGCCGAAGGGAGTTATAACCGCTGTCTTCGGAATATCCTCTTCGGCGATGGGGATTTGACAGTACGCCCTAGTGAGGTCGAGCTTGGTGAAGATCTTCTTTCCATGGAGATTGATGTTAAAGTCCGCTATATTTGGAACTGCATAGCGGTCGGGAATGGTCTTCTCGTTCAGGCGCCGATAATCTCCGCAGGGTCTTATTCCCCCATCCTTCTTCGGCACATCATGTAACGGGCTCGCCCATGAGCTCTTCGAAGGGCGGCACATGCCTTCTTCCATCATCTGCTCAAATTCCTTCTTGGTAGCCGCATAACTCTCAGGTGCAAGCCTTTGCCGCCACTGGTGGTCCGCGGGTCTCAATATGATGGACAACGGAATGGATGGGGTTCTTGGTGTAGACTGTCGGCCGGGTGATGCTTACGTACTTCTGAAGAAGATCCATGTACCATTCGCCTCGGGGAATCGAGTAGATGGTTGGTACAGGGACATCAGCTGGTCTCCCGCGAGACGTCAAACCTGTAATCCGATCCACTAGTTGGCATCCGGCAAGATCCACCATAATCTTGTAATGGTAAAGGAGATCTGCTCCGATAATCGGCTGTCCTACGTCTGCTACGATGAATCGCCAGTTGAATTTCCTTCGAAGGCCAAGGTCTAACTCAACTAGCTGATCTCCATAGGTGGGGATGGGTGTTTCGTTGGCAGCAAATAGGACGAATTCGCTAGCCATAGCTCGCTTTGTGCTCTTCACGGGGAGGATAGACACTGCTGCACCGTTGTCGACTAGATATCGCAGCTGGGACTTCCGATCTGTAAGAAATAGGCGGCGCTGGGGAGTATTAGCGACGGGTTCCGCCTCTGCCGTCGCTACTCTTAGTTTTCCTGAAGCTTAGGTGGGCTAGCAGATTTCCAATCACAGGGTGATCTGCATTTAGTGGCCTTCTTACTAAACCGGACATGATAAAAGCAAAATCGGCGATTTTTACTTCTGCTTCGACTGCCACTCCGCTGCCTGTAGTCTTTCCGCTCTACAGATCTACTGCTTCGGGTCTCTAAAGCCGCGATTCGCTGGGTGAGTCGGTTCAAGGTTGCTAAGATAGATTCCACGTCATAAGAATTTGGGACGGTCAGCTCCGCGATCCGGTCAGCTATCTCACTCAGTTTAAGCAAATCTGTGTGGTCAGTTGCCGCTAACGCTGCCTGCATGCCATTAGGTAAGGCCCTAACCCAGATATTCTTCAGAAGGTCTTCAGACACTTCGGATCCCCCTAACTCTCTAAGTTCGGTAAGAAACCGGGAAGGACGCCTATCGCCTAGCTGCTGGTCTTCCAGAAGTTTCCGGACCCGTACTCTATCCGATTGTCCATAACATTTAATAATACGGGCCTTAAGACACTCATAAGGGTTATCTGCCGGCGGAGCTCTAATTAGATCGATAGTGTCCCTTATTGCTCCTCTATCAAGCTGGGCTACCGTTAACATAAATTTACGTGGCGAACCGGTGATTTTGTGAAGGTTAAAAATCGCTTCAGCTTGCAAGAAAAAAAATTCGGGATCTGATCTGCAAAAAGAGGGTAATTGAGCTCTCACAGTAAGCATGGAAGCCGATTCAATCATCTGAGGGTCTAGAGATGGCTCTTGAAGGAGATCCTCAGGATTTTCATCGTCCATTTTGATCAAATCATAAGTTATATTTGAGTCCCTATTAAAATACGTGATTTTGTACTCACGTGAAAGACGATCACGTCGGGGTCACCACTTTTGCGTATTTATGCACGTAACAGTTAACAAATACACAAATAAAATTAAATTATGCGTATATTGTCTTTCACAGTAAATCACAAATTTTAATATTACAAAATGGCAGGAACGCTTATCATAGCAACCGACAATCATAACCAACTCTCGTAACCGTCTGAATAACCTAAGTCAGATTACCAGATGAATTTGTAACTAGCGAATGACTCGCTCGCGAACTATGCCCAATGAGCTCAATGTCAACTTCCGCTGACTTGAAGCAATAGTCCGCGAGCGCGTCACCGCTACACGTTTGTGATATTTGCAAATAGACGAGAACGCTTTTCAAGTTACTTTATAAATTATTTTCTAATTTGTAATGGAATTTTTGAGATTTTGTAATAAATGAAAAAGTCATACATAAGTCATTTTATTTCTCTTTCTTAGGGGCCCATATTACCAGGACGAAAAGATTTAATAGCAAATTGACATTCGTCAAATTTTTTTTTTCATATACTTAAAGCTACCGAAAAATATTCTTATTTTATAAGTAAGTTCACAAATAATTATAGTTAATGCTAAGAACGAATATTCTAAAAAAAACTTAATAGGCAATTAGAAAGAAAGGGAAAAACAAATTGGGGGCTCATATTACCACCTACTCTTCTATAAATATAAATATATATATATATAATGTTACTAAGGTATTCTCCAGCGATCGGTTTTTCTGGGTGATATTTCGCAGGAATCCCATCCTGCTTCATCAGACCGTTCTTCATGTTTTTTTCTTTTCGACTTTTTTGTTTGTTATTTTATAATAATAACCTTTTAAATTTTAAAATTATTTTGATATATGGCTATTTACAGATGTACATATCTTGAATCGACGCCTCTTGACACTGCGTGGAGCCGATGGAACTATTTGACGGTTTTTAGCGCGGTTCCTCCCTCCCCCATAGGGAGGAACCCCGTTTATAAGGTTGATACAATGAAACAATCCGGAAGTGCCGACAAGTAAATTTCGCGTTTCAGAACCCCTAGAGACCGAAAATAACGGTGGTTCAAATTTGTATATATATATATATATATATATATATATATATATATATATATATATATATATATATATACACGTATATATATATATATATTTGTCTGTTCGCTCATTTCTGGCTTCCCTGATGGTCCGATTTTGATGAAATTTAGTACAAAAATCTGTCGTCCAATTTGAAAGGTCAAGTTCGTTAACCAGCAAAATCCGCCCACTGGAAGATGGCGTTTGGGGCGAAATTCGCGCAAAAAAATCGTAACGCTTACGTTTTTAGCGCGGTTCCTCCCTCCCCCCATAGGGAGGAACCCCGCTTATAAGGTTGATACAATGAAACAAGCCGGAAGTGCCGACTAGAAAATTTCGCGTTTCAGAACCCCTAGAGACCGAAAATAACGGTGGTATAATTTGTATATATATATATATATATATATATATATATATATATATATATATATGTATATATTTATTTATATATATACATATATATATTTGTCTGTTCGCTCTCTAAATAGAAGACGAATGGTCCGATTTTGATGAAATTTGGTACAAAAATCTGTCGTCCAATTTGAAAGGTCAAGTTCGTTAACCAGCAAAATCCGCCCACTGGAAGATGGCGTTTGGGGCGAAATTCGCGTAGAAAAAATCGTAACGCTTACGTTTTTGAGTTCATAAGCTTGTAAGTACTCGTTTTATAGGCTTCTTGGGCTAGAAAAACGAATGAAGCCATTTTCAAGGCGATAGCTTTAACCGTTGTCGAGAAAATTGGAAAAATAGTTTTTGAATACCGTTTTTGGTTTGGGTACTTAGAATAACGGGATTCAGTTGAAACATTATCTGCATGTTCTACTTTCATTAAAACTAATATGTTGAAAGTTATGTTACGTTTGGAGTTAAGGAAGGGTTAGAATAAAATATTTTATGAACAGACATGAAAAGTTTTGGAAACTTCGTATACTTTCATTAATATCTCGAACACGGTTGGGAAATCGTGGTAAGTGGATTGAAACTATTTGAAAGCTTACTAAATTCTCTACAAAAATGATTCTAAAACTATTTTTGATTAGGTTATGTCAATCGGAGAAATAAGTGCTAAAAACTTCAAATACGTCTGTTTTGTTCTTATGAACGGGTTTTTGTTGTTCTTTTTGTAATTTTTGTCTCTTTCCCTTGGTTTTTTATTGCTTTTTATTTTTGTAATTTCTTATGTTGTATTTGTAAGGAAAATGTATGTGTGTGTAAAACAGGATAGGTAAAATGAGACCAATTTTCTGTTGTCAGAAATAATGAAAAGTTTTGGGAACTTCGTATAATTTCTTAATATCTCGAAAACCGTTGACAATCTTGGGAAGCGAAAGGTTACCATTCGAAAGCTTACTAAATGGTCTACAAAAAAGGTTCTAAAGAAAGTTTTTAATAAGCGATGTCAATCGGATAAATAAGTGCTTAAACTTTGAAGTAATTGATTTTCTTTATTCGAACGGTTCTTTTTGTCTTTGATTTTGGTACTTCGAATTATGGGATTCAGTTGAAACATTTTCTGCATGTTCTAATTTCATCAAAACTAGTATGCTGAAAATTTACTTACGTTTGGAGTTAAGGAAGGGTTAAATTAAAATAATTTATTAATAGAGATGAAAAGCTTTGGAAACTTCGTATACTTTCCTTAATATCTCGAAAACGGTTGAGAATCTTGGTAAACGAATGGTTACCATTCGAAAGCTTACTAAATGCTCTAGAAAGCAGGTCCTGAAGAAAGTTTTGATTAGGCGATGTCAAATGGAGAAATAAGTACATATAACTTAGAAGTTTGATAAACGATAATTGATTTCGTTTATTTATACGGTTCTTTTTGTCTGTTTTTATTTCTTGTTATTTTGTTATTGCTTCTAGTAGGAGGATGTATTTCTCAATAAAACAGGGGAATAAATACAAATTCTTTGAACCTGTAACAGAACTGAAAACGTAGGGTCAGTCCGGGTCGAGGTAGTACGCCGGTTCAGGTAGGCTTTTATTGCACTTCATAAATCAAGATTCATTGTTCTCATCAAGCATTCTAGGACAGCTGACAGTTACCTTTACCTGTAGGAAGTCATGCAGCCAAATTCTATACTAGAAATATAATTATATTTTGTGGTTGTATGTGGCCGTAGTTCAATAAAAAATAACACTACTTTCTCATTTTCATGTACAATTTTATTTTGTTTAATTGCATTTAAAAGTAAAATCGATATGTTAGCACTGCAAGTTAAGTAAATTAGAAATATATTCGTAGAAGAGTCTTCGTAGACCGAAACTTGGGACGGCAGAAAGAGTAATTTCTGCTTAGGATAGTTTCATCCCTAGCCGAAAATCTTGTTTTTTTTTTCATATTTGTTTACATTAGGAATGATCCAAACAAAGTAATAACTGTTTCTATTCTAAGTCTACAAAATAACACTAGGGATATGAATGGAACCGCGCTAAGATGACGCAGTTCCTGCGAGTCGGACTTTTTTGGTTTGGGTACTTAGAATTACGGGATTCAGTTGAAACATTATCTGCATGTTCTACTTTCATTAAAACTAATATGTTGAAAGTTTTGTTACGTTTGGAGTTAAGGAAGGGTTAGAATAAAATATTTTATGAACAGACATGAAAAGTTTTGGGAACTTCGTATACTTTCATTAATATCTCGAACACGGCTGGGATATCGTGGTAAGTGGATAGAAACTATTTGAAAGCTTACTAAATTCTCTACAAAAAAGATTCTAAAACTATTTTTGATTAGGTTATGTCAATCGGAGAAATAAGTGCTTAAAACTTCAAATACGTCTGTTTTGTTCTTATGAACGGGTTTTAGCGCGGTTCCTCCCTCCCCCATAGGGAGGAACCCCGCTTATAAGGTTGATACAATGAAACAATCCGGAAGTGCCGACTAGAAAATTTTGCGTTTCAGAACCCCTAGAAACCGAAAATAACGGTGGTTCAAATTTGTATATATATATATGTATATATTTATTTATATATATATATATATATATATATATATATATATATATATATATTTGTCTGTTCGCTCTCTAAATAGAAGACGAATGGTCCGATTTTGATGAAATTTGGTACAAAAATCTGTCGTCCAATTTGAAAGGTCAAGTTCGTTAACCAGCAAAATCCGCCCACTGGAAGATGGCGTTTGGGGCGAAATTCGCGCAAAAAAAATCGTAACGCTTACGTTTTTGAGTTCATAAGCTTGTAAGGACTCTTTTTATATGCCTCTTGGGCTAGGAAAACGAATGAAACCATTTTCAAGGCGATAGCTTTAACCGTTTTCGAGAAAATTGGAAAAATAGTTTTTGAATACCGTTTTTGGTTTGGGTACTTAGAATCACGGGATTCAGTTGAAACATTATCTGCATGTTCTTCTTTCATTAAAACTAATATGTTGAAAGTTTTGTTACGTTTGGAGTTAAGGAAGGGTTAGAATAAAATATTTTATTAACAGACATGAAAAGTTGTGGGAACTTTGTATACTTTCATTAATATCTCGAACACGGTTGGGAAATCGTGGTAAGTAGATAGAAGCTATTTGAAAGCTTACTAAAGTTTCTACAAAAAAGATTCTAAAACTATTTTTGATTAGGTTATGTCAATCGGAGAAATAAGTGCTTAAATCTTCAAATACGTCTGTTTTTTTCTTATGAACGGGTTTTTGTCGTTCTTTTTGTAATTTTTGTCTCTTTCCCTAGGTTTTTTATTGCTTTTTATTTTTGTAATTTCTTATGTTGGGAAAATGTATTTGTATGTAAAACAGGATAGGAAAAATGAGACCAATTTTCTGTTGCTAGAAATAATGCAAATTTTGGGAACTTTGTATACTTCCATTAATATCTTGAAAACGATTGAAAATCTTGGGAAGGTTACCATTCGAAAGCTTACTAAATGGTCTACAAAAAAGGTTTTGAGGAAAGTTTTGAATAAGCGATGTCAATCGGATGAAATAAGTGCTTAAACTTTGAAGTAATTGATTTCGTTTATTTCATACGATTCTTTTGGTCTGTTTTTATTCCTATTTTTTCATTTCTTATGGTTGGATAATGTATTTGACAATAAAACAGATTAATTAAAATAAGAAAAACAATTCATTGTTAGAAATATATCAGGCTGTACCGTATGAAATGTCAGTTTTGGATTTGCCGATTTCCTTCAAATGTCTTGAAACTGTCGAGGCTCCTAATCCGAGTTCTTTGGCATATTCCCTATTGTTTGCTATTGCTTATAGTAGTCAAATGTATTTGCCAATAACACAGGATACGGGCGCTAATGACCCAGAAGTAGATGCGCCCTAAAAAAAAAAAACAAAAAAAAACAGGATACGTAAAATTAGAATATTTTATTTTTGCGGAATCTTGGGATTCTCAGATCCCGTATGAATATCTATTAGGCCCTCTTCGTATATTTTCATTAATATCTCAAAAAGGGTTAGGAAATCGTGGAAAAATGTTTTGAAGAAATGTTTGATGGGGTCGTCACATTAGGAGAAATAAGTGCTTAAAACTTAGTTAGTTAGTTTCGTTTATTTAAACGGATCTATTTGTGTGTTTCCCGCAGTTTTTTCACTGCTCGTCATTTTTGTAATTTCTTATAGTAGTCAAATGTATTTGTCAGTAAACAGGATACGTATAATTAGAAGCAATATTTTGTTTGTTAGAATTCGAAGATGCCGTACGAATATCTAGATATTACCTGTGGGTTAATATGTTTTTTGAGTTGAAGCTTTAAAGCCTCAACAGGAATATTTGTGTAATCACCCTTCACAGTTAATTTATTAGAATCATGAGTGACCGTTTTTGTGTTACAACTAACAATCTTTGAAAACGAAGTTTAACTATCCTTGTTATTGTTATTTGCCTTCTGTTTGGCCGAAATTTTCTATTCGTGGTGTAATTCTCCTTGAATTTTTTGACTAGATCAAGAACCTATTTTAAGCACTCTTAAATTCCTTAATTTAATTCAGGAAGTTTATCAAGCTTGACATAATCACTTTTGGGTTAATACGGGTGGTCTATACCGAGTCCTTTGTTTGTAAACACAAAGAGCTTTCTGAGTAACGGTAAAGGGCAGTAAAAGTATATGACGACTACCTGGAAGTAGACCCTGCATACAGAGAATTGCAATACGAGACCTCATTCATTCTTTCACCAGCTACCGTGTAACACCTTAGATCTGTTTATATTGTTTTACTCAGTGTGAACAAGTGTTGAAAGTGCCTAAAATTTTATATTTTTATTCCTTGTTATTTTTTAATTGCTTAGAGTTGGATAATGTATTTGAAAATAAAACAGGTTAAGAAAAATAAGAAATCAATTTAATGTTAGAGATATGGATTTCCAAGATTTAGCTTTTCAACTGCCTAGCGTCCTTCCTAGGGAGGGTTGTTTGTCTTTGAATTTGGTACTTAGAATTATGGGATACAGTTGAAACATTTTCTGCGTGTTCGAATTTCATCAACACTAATATGTTGAAATTTTTGTTACGTTTAGGGTAAAGGAAGAGTTAGAATAAAATATTTTATTAACAGACAAAAAAAGTTTTGGTAACTTTGTATACTTTCGTTAGTATCTCGAAAACCGTTGACAATCTTGTGAAGCGGAAGATTACCATTCGAAAGCTTACTAAATGCTCTACAAAAAAGGTTCTGTACATGGACGTATATAAAAACAATTTCGGGGGGGGGGGGGCTGAGACCATTTCCAGGGTATGGAATACTAAATATTTAGAGCTTGGAATAGTTTTAGGCAACTAAAACGCTATTACACGTAAAATAAAATATGTTTTATGAACTAAGTGATCTTATTTAATTTATTTTTAAGGGTTTTACGAGAAGTTTTCATCATTAATTCAAAATTTCGGGACAGGGCTGCAGCCCCCCCTCATATAAGCCCATGCTTCTGTACCCTCTAGAAAGGCTTTATTAAGCATATTTTGTATTGATTTATAGAGCTTTGCTTTAGAATGAGAGCCCGATTGTGTAATTTCCGCATCTGTGTAAAAGTTAATTACTGTCGGTGTCCCTGACGCCTTAATATCACTTTTATTCGAGATATTCGAGAGGATTTTGACAATTTTCACGAGATATATAAAAAAAAATAAGTTTATTTCTTTTCTAAGCTTATCAAATGGCTCTAGGGACATGAACGGAACCGCGCTAAGATGCTGCAGTTCCTGCGAGTCGGACTTTTTGTCGTTCTTTTTAGCGCGGTTCCTCCCTCCCCCATAGGGAGGGACCCCGCTTATAGGGTTGGTACAATGAAACAAACTGGAAGTGCCGACTAGAAAATTTCGCGTTTCAGAACCCCTAGAGACCGAAAATAACGGTGGTTAAAATTTGTATATATATATATGTATATATTTATTTATATATATATATATATATATATATATATATATATATATATATATATATATATATATATTTGTCTGTTCGCGGATTTCTGGCTTCCCTGATGGTCCGAGTTTGATGAAATTTGGTACAAAAATCTGTCGTCCAATTTGAAAGGTCAAGTTCGTTAACCAGCAAAATCCGCACACTGGAAGATGGCGTTTGGGGCGAAATTCGCGCAAAAAAAATCGTAACGCTTACGTTTTTGAGTTCATAAGCTTGTAAGTACTCGTTTTATAGGCTTCTTTGGCTAGTAAAACGAATGAAACCATTTTCAAGGCGATAGCTTTAACCGTTTTTGAGAAAATTGGAAAAATACTTTTTGAATACCGTTTTTGGTTTGGGTACTTAGAATCATGGGATTCAGTTGAAACATTATCTGCATGTTTTACTATCATTAAAACTAATATGTTGAAATTTTGGTTACGTTTGGAGTTAAGGAAGGGTTAGAATAAAATATTTTATTAACAGACATAAAAAGTTTTGGTAACTCTGTATATTTTCCTTAATATCTCGAAAAAGGTTGAGAATCTTGGCAAACGAAAGAATACCATTAGAAAGCTTACTAAATGCTCTACAAAAAAGGTTCTAATGAAAGTTTTGATTAGGCGATGTCAATCGGAGAAATAAGTGCTTAAAACATTAAAGTAATGGATTTTGCTTATTCGAACTGTTCTTTTTGTCTGTTTTTATTCCTAGTTATTTTTTAATTGCTTATATTGGATAATGTATTTTACAATAAAACAGATTAGGCAAAATAAGAAAAACAATTCATTGTTAGAAACATAGCTTGCCAAGAGAAAAAGATTCCATGACGTCTTTTGAATATTTTCAATTGCCTTTATGCTGTTGGTTTTTTTATTTTATTTTTTAATTGATTTTATCTGTAGAATTATTACTATAGTAAAAGAACACAGGAATATGTGAAAATTTTTGATATTTTCCAATTCATTGAAACGTATGAAATGAAGTACCGCTAGAAGAGGTTTCTAGGGTCTTGCGGACCCGACCCTAACCCCAGGTATAGCCATAAAACCCTTTGAACAAAGGCCGAGGAAAATATTATCTGTTTCTATTCTATGCTTTTCAAATGAGAATAGGGATATGAACAAGAACCGGGGTCTCCCGTGGTCTAATGGCTAGCGCCTTGGATTCATAAGCGGGAGATGGTGGGTTCGATTCCCAACCTCCGGCAGGAATTTTATCATCCCACGGCTCGCTGGTAAAATTCGTCGCTAAACCCTAGATGTCGGCGCTAATGACCTAGATGTAGATGAGCCGTAAAAAAAAAAAGAAAAAAAAGAACTGGAACCGCGCTAAGATGACGCAGTTCCTGCGAGTCGGACTTTTGTAATTTTTGTCTCCTTCCCTTCGTTTTTTATTGCTTTTAGCACTTTCCTCCGAAGGAAAGTAGCTATTGAGGTTGGACTCATGACGGAATTTTTGAAAAATTTCTTCAAATCTTTATCGATCCTACCTAGTAGACACCGAAAATGACCCCCGTTAAAATTTATATATATCTATATATATATATATATATATATATATATATATATATATATATGCATATATATATATGTGTCTGTTAACACGATAGCGGCCAGAGTTTTTGTTTTTTCGTCACGAAACTTGGTATATAGCATTCAATTAGCAAACGATTGAACGAGTTCGTTAACCACCAAAGTCGGTCCACCGGAAGGGGGGGTTTACCCAGAACCCAAAACACTTATTTGACTATGTCAGCCGTAATATTTGTTATATTTCAACGAAACTTGGTATTCGTAGTGTTAATATTGAGAGAAAAGTGAGATATAAAAATGAACTAAATCGGTTCATTAGAAGGGGGGGTTTACTCCGGACCCACAATACCAATTCGCCACTACCAGCCGTGATTTTTGGTATATTTCGACGAAACTCGGTATTCGTAGTGCTAATCCACAGGTAAATATGTTTTGTAAAAATAAACGAAATCGGTTCATTAGGAGGGGGGGTTTACTCCGGACCCACAATACCAATTCGCCACTACCAGCCGTGATTTTTGGTATATTTCGACGAAACTCGGTATTCGTAGTGGTAATCTACAGGTAAATATGTGTTGTAAAAAGAAACTAAATCGGTTCATTAGAAGGGGGGGTTTACTCCGGACCCAAATTCCTAATATACTCATACCGGTCGTAATTTCTGCTATATTGTAACGAAACGCTGTATACGTCGTGGGTAACTCATGAGAAAGAAGTGTTGTAAAAATGAGCTGAATCGTTCAATCGGAAAGCGGGGGTTTAATTTGTAATATATTTGAATAGAAAAGCCGGCAGACGTAGGTTCACAAAGCCGCCGCAAGGAGCGCTTTCTACCACTAGAGTAACTGTATCCTGTTCCTGCGTTAGATCAAAATACGATAATATGAGGATTTTTGTATTTATTACGTAGTGTAGTAGGTACCATGTGTAAACATAACTCTGGATGCAAATTAATAATTGATCAGTTACTCATTACAAAATGAGAACTATTCACGTTTTTAGTTTATTTATGTAGGATATTTTAAGCAAATTGTTCTGGAAAGCAGTCTACACTACCCAAATTCTGAGGAAAGTGCTTAGTTATGCAGCTCCTGCGTGACGGACTTTTTATTTTTGTAATTTCTTATGTTGGGAAAATTTTGTGTGTAAAACAGGATATGAAAAATGAGACCAATTTTCTGTTGCTAGAAATAATGTAAATTTTGGGAACTTTCATTAATATCTCGAGAACGGTTGAAAATCTTGGTAAACGGAAGAATACCATTAGAAAGCTTATTAAATGCTCCACATAAAAGGTTCTAATGAAAGTTTTGATTAGGCGATGACAATCGGAGAAATAAGAGCTTAAAGCTTTAAAGTAATTGATTTCGCTTATTCGAACTGTTCTTTCTGTCTGTTTTTAATTCCTTGTTATTTTTTAATTGCTTATAGTTGGATAATGTATTCGAAAATAAAACAGGTTCCAAGATTCCAAGACCTTGTAACTAGCGGGACGGTTTCTAGTGTTGCCGACCCTTCCAGGTAAGATTGTAAATCCTACCTTTCAAGACTGGTGGAACCAAAATAATAGCTGTCGGGGTTCGGTCACTGCTACTTCGGTCACCCTTCATCAGGGCTGTAAATACAAGTAGGACATATTTAACACTAATATATGCACATATCAATGTAAATATACCAAACATATATATATATATATATATATATATAATATATATATATTTATATATATAATATATATATATATTATATATAAGCATATACACATACACATATACACGCACACATATGTACATATATATGCCCACATACATACACATATGGGGTATGTATTATTAAGTTGCAGTGACCGAACCCGGACAAACCCTACCTTACATCATCAACGGTCAACGATCTCCTGTCAACAAAATAATAACTGCTTCTATTTTAATCATTCGAAATTAGACTAGGGATAAGAACGGAACCGCGCTAAGATGAGGCAGTTCCTGCGGGTCGGACTTTTGAGTTCATAAGCTTGTAAGTACTCTTTTTATAGGCTTCTTGGGCTAGGAAAACGAATGAAACCATTTTCAAGGCGATAGCTTTAACCGTTTTCGAGAAAACTGGAAAAAAAATTTTGAATGCCGTTTTTGGTTTGGGTACTTAGAGTCATGGGATTCAGTTGAAACATTTACTGCATGTTCTACTTTCATTAAAACTAATATGCTGAAATTTTGGTTGCGTTTGGAGTTAAGGAAGGGTTAGAATAAAATATTTTATTAACAGACATAAAAAAGTTTTGGTAACTTTTTATACTTTCCTTAATATCTCGAAAAAGGTTGAGAATTTTGGTAAACGGAGGGTTACCATGCGAAAGCTTACTAAATGTTCTACAAAAAAGATTCTGAAACAATTTTTGATTAGGCTACGTCAATCGGAGAAATAAGTGCTTAAACTTTGAAGTAATTGATTTCGTTTATTCGAACGGTTCTTTTTGTGTGTTTTTATTCCTAATTATTCTTTAATCGCTTAAAGTTGGATAATGTATTTGACAATAAAACAGAATAATTAAAATAAAAACAATTCATTATTAAAAATATATCAGCTGTACCGTATGAAATGTCAGTTTTGGATTTGTCGATTTCCTTCAAATGTCTTGAAACTGTCGAGGCTCCTACTCCGAGTTCTTTGGCATATTCCCTAGTGTTTTTAATTGCTTATAGTAGTCAAATGTATTTGTCAATAACACAGGATACGTATAATTAGAATCAATATTTTGTTTGTTAGAATTCGAAGATGCCGTAAGAATATCTAGATTACAGTACTGGTGTTGATTTCGTTCTTTAGAATTGTTCTTGGTATTCCCTATTTTCATCTGTTACCCATAGTTTTTTGTTGTTAGTGTTGCTAGTAGTTTTTTCTTATTGATTATAGAATATAAATCTATTTGGCTATAAAACAGGATACGTAAAGTTAGTGACAATATTTCGGAGATTTCTGAGCGAAATACTTTTAAGATTTTCTACCACCACGAACGGCTTTTTTCCTCTATCTTTATCCACTAGATAGGCTTTATTTTGCATATTATTCTATATAAGTTTTATTCAGCAGGGGATTCTGATGAAATGTCGTGTTTTTGCTGTGGATTTTAAATACGATGTATCTAAGATTGGATAACATTAGCGAGTCTACATAGTTAAGAACCGACGACAGAGGATTACTTCTTGCTATGATTTAGTCTATATATGCATATTAAGTCCTAAATCTAAAAAATAAACTTCACAACGGTTAGATACTATGAGCGAATATGGCGGTTCAATGCCCGTAGAAACAAGGGGGCCGCCGGAAATTTACCTGCTAAGAGTTAATCCTCAAGAGCTGTAAATATACCCCAGGTATCTGCCGACACAAATACAAAGCCTAGGCGGAGAGCACTCCAAAAACTCAGATCCAAACATAAGGTTATATACTAAATATTCATAAAGACTACTTAGTTGTAAACCGATTCATCAATTAGCAATCAATAGTTTTCAACAAAGGTTATATACTAAATATTGATAAAAAGTATTTAATTAGAAAAAAAACAATATTCCACAAGACTTGTTTTTGGTCCATTTGTGTCTACTCCATAGACTTAATTAGGTATATTATTCTATTGTAGTTGGGCAACTAAACTTTGTTTTATTTTGTTAAATAAAGTTTTTTTTCTTGACTTGTTATTCGTCAAGACTTTTATTTGTCCTTGTGTATTTACTAGATAGGCTTTATTCGGCATATTATTCTATATAGGCTATATTAGGCAGGGTATTCTACTCAATCTTGTGTACTTCTTCTTGATGCTTCTGTACATGGGCGTATATAAAAACAATTTCGGGGGGGGGGCTGAGAACATTTCCAGGGTATGGAATACTAAATATTTAGAGCTTGGAATAGTTTTAGGCAACTAACTAACTAATTACACGTAAAATAAAATATGTTTTATGAACTAAGTGATCTTATTTAATTTATTTTTAAGGGTTTTACGAGAAGTTTTTATCATCAATTCAAAATTTCGGGAGGGGCTGCAGCCCCCTCAGCCCCCCCCCTCATATACGCCCATGCTTCTGAATCCTCTAGAAAGGCTTTATTAGGCATATTTTGTATTGATTTATAGAGCTTTGCTTTAGAATGAGAGCCAGATTCTGTAACTTCCGCTTATGTGTAAAAGTTAGCTACTGTCGGTGTCCCTGACGCCTTAATATCACTTTTATTCGAGATGTTCGAGAGGATTTTGACAATTTTCACGATATATATAAAAAAAAAATAAGTTTATTTCTTTTCTAAGCTTATCAAATGGCACTAGGGACATGAACGGAACCGAGCTAAGATGCTGCAGTTCCTGCGAGTCGGACTTTCTTCGTCTTCCCGCGGTGTGCTTGATTGTATTTCCTCGGTCAATCTTCCTTTAACCGTCCTGAATGCGGGCCTTGGGCATATATAAGGGGGCTGATGGGGCTGCAGCATCCCCGAAATTTTGATTTGATCGGTAAAAATTTCATAAAGCCCTTAGAAATAAATTAAATAAGATCATTTAGTTCATAAAATATATTCTATTTTGGGTGTAATAGCGTTTAAGTTGGCTAAAACTCTTCCAAGATCTAAATTGTTAGTATTCCATTCACCGGAAATAATCTCAGCCCCCCACCTCCGAAATTATTTTATTTATATGCCCATGGTACAGCTGGCAGTTCTTCAAAAGGTGTTAAATTAAAACAAATTACATTTCCCAAATATTATCTGTTTCTATTCTAAGATTTTCAGATGACACAAGGGATATGAACGGAACCGCGCTAAGATGATGCAGTTTCTGCGAGTCGGACTTTTTTGTAACATAACGCGGTATACGTCGTATCTCATGAGAAAGGAGTGTTGTAAAAATGACCTAAATTGGTCAATCGGAAAAAGGGTTTACTTTAAACTATGTTTCGGTTGAATAAACCCGCCAGATGTAGGTTCTCAAAGCTGCCGCTTGGACCGTTTTTTTGTACTAAGGGGGTTGTATCCTGTTCCTGCGACAAATCGTAATACGGAAATATGAGGTTTTTGTGTGTTAATTATGTAGTGTCGAACCATGTATAAACATAACTCTGGAAGAAAATTAATAATTGAACAATTGCTCATTACAAGGTATAAGTGTACTTCTATACCGTCAGGTGTAAACAATGATTATAAAGAGAAGAATAAATGACAAAGATAAATATCTTGGCTACTAGCTGTATTGTCGACACTTAAATACCATGAGATATAAACATTGATTATTTGCTAGTTCCAACAGAATAACTTCATTTATCGTTGGAGTTTTAACAGTTCTAATTTTCTCTTTCAATATGGGGGACTGGTTAAAAGTTGAAGTTATAGAACTTATTTGTACAGAAGTAAACCGGAGCTGTGGGACGTTAAGTGTATTACGTATTAAGATAAAATAATAAAAACATCATGATTTAACGGAAATGGCTGAAGCATTTAGTACAACAACCCTAGAAATTTAAAAACAATTAAAGAAACCAATTAAATTGTGAAGTATATCAAGTGTACAGTTTTAAAACATAGTTCATATTAATAATGTTTCATCATGTAAAGACCTACTCCCCAGATGCTAAAAAGTCTGACTCGCAGGAACTGCATCATCTTAGCACAGTTCCGTTCTTATCTTTTCTTAAGTTGGAAAGATTGACCTGGAACAGTTATAATTTTGGTTAGACCTTTCACGAAATAATTTATAATCCCAAATAGGTCACGGTTGCAAGGGTCCATACCTCATACCTGGCCTTGTGAAGGTTCGCCCTAGAAACACACTACTTACTATTTCTTATTTTCCTTTACTATAATACTAATTTACAGATAAATTCAATTTAAAACAACAAAAATTCAATAAAAAAGTAACTTGAACAAAGACAAAAACCCGTTCAAAAGAACTAAAAAAAAACACATTTGAAGTTTTAAGCATTTATTTCTGATTGACAACGCCTAATCGAAAATTGCTTCAAAATTTTTTTTTTTTTTTTTTTTTTTTTTTTTTTTTTTTTTTTTTTTTTTTTTTTTTTTTTTTTTAGAGAATTTAGTAAGCTTTCGAATGGTAACCTTCCGTTTACCAAAATTCCAAGCCGTTTCCTTGATAGTAAGCTTTCGAACGGTAATGATCCGCTTAAAAAGATTCCGAACTGTCCCCAAAACTTTTCTTGTCTATTAATAAAATATTTTATTCTAATCCTTCCTAAACTCCAAATGTTACGAAAATTTAGTCAAAATGTACCAAAATTTAGTCATCTTTCTTTATATGAATTCCAAACATGCAGAAAATTTTTTAACTGAGTCCTATGATTTTAAGTACTCAAACCAAAAACGTATTTCAACCATGGGCGTATATAAGGGGGGGGGGGCTGCAGCCCCTCTCGAAATTTCGATTGTTCAGTTCGGCTCTGAGAAATGGGGGGCCCGGCTCTGGTCCTGGGCCCGGGTCTGGGATGTGGCGGCCCTGGGTAATGAAACAAAAAATATCGTGTACCATTGAATACTACAATAAAAATTAAACTTAATTTAGAATAAGTAAAAATAAAATGAAATATAATAAGTAGGTATCATAATAAGAAAACAGATATTGTGATTTTTAGTGACTATTAAAAGAATTTTAAGTTTTATAATTTTTATTTTTTGACATAATGTAATTGTTGACTTATTAAGTTTATTTTTTCGTTTTTTTTTTATCTTACTAGCTGACTCGGTGCCCCAAATAGCAGAATAAGTATAAAAAAAAAAAAAATTAAAGAATCGACTGTTAGGCGGTACGAAGTTCGCCGGGTCAGCTAGTAATACAATAGTTATCAAAATTTACATAAAAAAAATCATTAAAAAAATGACAGCGTTGTTTGTTTATTAATTTTTTTTTTTTTTTTAAATTCATTGAACAAAATCATATGAATTCGAAGGTGAGGAGCTAGGAGGCTTAGGGTGGAGGTCATTCCCAGTACAGGTATCGCCCAGTGTACCCTCGTCATCTGTAAGTTCCTTTCTAGGGTCATAAAGATAAGCCTCCAAACAACTGTAGGAATGTAGGATTTCTAATTTTTGCCAGTATCAGAACAGCCGCTCTTTACATACCTCAGTGGTACTGACGTACCGGTTTATACTAGTTGCACTCCACACGGTGGTAGTACTTGGTGTATGCCACAGCGGATTGTTCATTATAATCTTTTTTATACGTATAGGTAAATAGGTACCTAAAAAAAGTTTATTTGTGTATAAGTTTTGCGTTATTGGGATTAGAATAAAATATTTTATTAACAGACATGAAATGGTTCGGAATCTTCGTATATTGTCCTTAATTTTTTTTTCTTTTATGGTGCATCGAAATCTGAGTCATTAGCACCATTTTTAGCGCGGTTCCTCCCTCCCCCATAGGGAGGAACCCCGCTTATAGGGTTGATACAATGAAACAATCCGGAAGTGCCGACTAGAAAATTTCGCGTTTCAGAACCCCTAGAGACCGAAAATAACGGTGGTTCAAATTTGTATATATATATATATATATATATATATATATATATATATATATATATATATATATATATATATATATATATGTGTATATATTTATATATATATATATATATGTATATATATATATATATATATATATATATATATATATATATGTATATATATATATATATATATATATATATTTGTCTGTTCGCTCATTTCTGGCTTCCCTAATGGTCCGATTGTGATGAAATTTGGTACAGAAATCCGTCGTCCAATTTAAAAGGTCAAGTTTGTTAACCAGCAAAATCGGCCCACTGGAAGATGGCGTTTGGGGCGAAATTCGCGGGAAAAAAATCGTAACGCTTACGTTTTTGAGTTCATAAGCTTGTAAGTACTCGTTTTATAGGCTTCTTGGGCTAGGAAAACGAATGAAACCATTTTCAAGGCGATAGCTTTAACCGTTTTCGAGAAAATAGGAAAAATAGTTTTTGAATACCGTTTTTGGTTTGAGTACTTAGAATCATGGGATTAAGTTGAAACATTTTCTGCATGTTCTACTTTCATTAAAACTAATATTTTGAAATTTTTGTTACGTTTGGAGTTTAGGATGGGTTAGAATAAAATATTTTATTAACAGACTTAAAAAGTTTTGGTAACTTTGTATACTTTCCTTAATATCTCGAAAAAGGTTGAGAATCTTGGGAAACGGAAGATGACCATTAGAAAGCTCACTAAATGCTCTACAAAAATGGTTCTGATGAAAGTTTTGATTAGGCGATGTCAATCGGAGAAATAAGTGCTTAAAACTTTAAAGTAATTGATTTCGCTTATGCGAACTGTTCTTTTTGTCTGTTTTTTATTCCTTGTTATTTTTTAATTGCTTATAGTTGGATAATGTATTTGAAAATAAAACAGCTTAAGAAAAATAAGAAAAACAATTTAATGTTAGAGATATGGATTTCCAAGATATAGCTTTTCAACTGCCTAGCGTCCTTCCTAGGGATGGTTGTTTGTCTTTGATTTTGGTACTTAAAATTATGGGATACAGTTGAAACATTTTCTGCATGTTCGAATTTCATTAACACTAATATGTTGAAATTTTTGTTACGTTTAGAGTAAAGGAAGGGTTAGAATAAAATATTTTATTAACAGACAAAAAAAGTTTTGGTAACTTTGTATACTTTCGTTAATATCTCGAAACCCGTTGACAATCTTGTGAATCGGAAGATTACCATTCGAAAGCTTACTAAATGCTCTACAAAAAATGTTCTCAAGAAAGTTTTAATTAGGCGATGTCAATCGGAGAAATAAGTGCTTAAAACTTTAAATTAATTGATTTCGTTTATTCGAATGGTTCTTTTTGTCTGTTTTATTCCTTGTTATTTGTTAATTGCTTATAGTTAGATAATGTATTTGACAATAAAACTGGTTAAGTAAAATAACAAAAACAATTTATTGTTAGAAATACAGATTTCCAGGATTCCAAGACCTTGTCACTAGCGGGTCCGTTTCTAGTGTTGCCGACCCTTCCAGGTAAGATTGTAAATCATGACCTTTCAAGACTTTACTACACACAGGGATGGCGTTAGTGACCTTAAGGGTTGACACGCCATTATAATAATTAAAAAAAAAAAGACTGGTGGAACCAAAATAATAACTGCTTCTATTTTAATCTTTCCAAATTAGACTAGGGATATGAACGGAACCGCGCTAAGATGATGCAGTTCCTGCGAGACGGACTTTTTTAAGTTTATTTAACGGTGGAATGAGTATTTCATTAAAGCTGAGAAAATAAGAATCTTATTGGTAATAGAGTTTTCCTAGAGTGAGCGTCGCGATGACGGGAGAGTCCCATCAGCTTAGAAAACTGTCAGTTTCCATATGTGGCTCTTTAAGCTTCCTTCTCTTTGAAATTTTATTTTATATTTTTAACGAAAGATCAAAACCTACCAATAGCAGCTACTATTCCTTTCCTATTCGCACTTCGGATAAGAACGGCACCGCGCTAAGATGATGCAGTTCCTGCGAGTCGGACTTTTTACGTAAAAGGCTTGGTTTCAGTGATAAATAGGAATTTGTCTACAAAAGGGCGATATTTTTCAGTTTTTTGCGTTTTACGTGCGTCGGGTCAAAAGATGTCTCGGAATAAATTAGTCTTAAAATTAAATTTTCTATCAGAATTCTTCATAAAAAATACCTGCCGCCATTAGAAAATCAAGAGTTAGATGCGCTGGAGAAAAACTGGAGAATGTTATAAAGTCAATTAAACCTTTAACAGAAACCTCATGCAACATAACTAAGACCTACCAAGTTTCATTTCGAAATTTTAACAACTCTAGGAGGAAAAGGGGGTGGACACATATACTGGGACACCCTGTATATATATGTATATATTTATATATATGCTTGTCTGTTCGCTCTCTAGCAAGCCCAAAAATGGTCCGATTTTGACGAAATTCGGTACAAAAATCTGTCGTCTAATTTGAAAGGTCAAGTTCGTTAACCGGCAGAATCCGCCCATTAGAAGATAGTCTTTGGGGCGAAATTCGCGCAAAAAAAATCATAACGCTACGTTTTTGAGTTTATATGCTTGCAGGTATTTGTTTTATATGTTTCTTAATATAAGAAAACGAATGAAACTATTTTTAAGGCGATATCTTTAACAGTTTCTGAGAAAAGTGGAATCAATGTTTTTGTAAGTCATTATTTTTTTGTGAGTACTTAGAATCGCGGGATTCAATTGAATTATTTTCTACAACTTTGAAATTACTCCCAACTAAGGTGTTTAAATTTATAAATAATTTATCAGTAAAATTAGTATTGTAGTAAAATAAGCTAAGAAACGGTGAATGATATTGGTAATAAGTTTGGAGTGGCTGTGGCTAATCATGATGACGTATACATAGGTTTGTTTTGAATTCTCCATCTATATAACCTTCCTAATAGCCTCCAACTGAAGTTACTGTTATTTCTTATTTTATAGGAAGATTTAACCCAAGACAGAATGGAATTTTATTCGCCATGAAGCACATATTTACAGTTGATTATAACAGTAAAACGAATTTGCTAGTAAAACATGATACTTAAAATGACAACGAATTTTTGGTTGTTTAGAATAGAGCCTTCTCAGCAGTAGTCAAAGAGTAAGTACGTTTTCAGTACACAATTATATTGACTTATACAGATTAATAATTATCCCTTCCGTGTAAGTTGGCTACTGTCAGTTTCCTGTGATTTGTGATGCTAATCTATTCCATTTCTTCTTCTTCGAGATGTACGTAACCGCTCTAAGATGACGCAGTTCCTGCGGGTCGGACTTTTTTGCATAGAACTTTAATCCCAGAACTTGTAGAAACACCCCGATTGGAATGAAATGTGTCTCATTAGGGCCTTTATCGACCCTACAAATTTGGTTTGAATCGGGTGAATATTCTTTGAAATATAGCCAGATTGTTTATTCTTTAACAAAATTTTAAGCATCCCCCTTACCAAAATTTAAAATACATTTTTTTTTATTTTTGTAATATTCCCAAAATTTGAATTTAGGGGGTTTTCGATGTGCTAAAAACGAATCTGACATCCGTTTTTAAATAAAAAATTGTTTTACATACTCGACTCTATAGAAGTCATTATTCTGCCAAAATATTCCATACACCTACAATTAAAAAGTTATCGATTATAAAAAAAAAATGAATTTAAAAACGGATGTCAGATTCGTTTTTAGCACATTGAAAACCCCCTAAATTTAAATTTTGGGAATATTACAAAAATAAAAAAAAATGTATTTTAAATTTTGGTAAGGGGAACCCTTAAAATTTTGTTAAAGATTCAACAAGCTGGCTATATTTTAAAGAATTTTACCCGATTCAAAACAAATTTGGAGGGTCGATAAAGGCCCTAATGAGGCACATTTCCTTCCAATCGGGGTGTTTCTACAAATTCTAGGATTGACGTTATATGCAAAAACGTTTATATATTATTTTTACTTTGAGAAACATTTTTTGCAAGTACATTTAGAGATAATACAATAGTCATTTATATGGTTAGAAAAAGGAGTCTTACTTCTTTTAAAAACATTCAATGACGTTAAATTCGGATAATCTCAAGGGGAGATATTGAATTTCAAAACGTCTGGTTACTTTTTCTCTTACAAATTTTTAGTCCCTTCTAGACTGGGAAAAACCATTATTTTTTGTTTTCAATGATATTCACCCCATTAGGGTTTCTTGAGGAGCTGATTTTAAATCTGCTATTATTTTTGGCGTAAAAAATGTATAATACTAGTTTACTTGAAATCGTAAGCATTTTTTTGAATTTATTTAACGATATATAAATTATTGTTTAAAGATTATATTTTTCCTTTAATCTACTCAGTAAAACGAATTAATTGGTGAAAGAATCATGTCGATATCGTTTTCTAAACTCCATATAAAAAATAAAGCAATTTCAACCTATTTTATTTTATTTCTCGGCTCCTAAAGCGCATTGGACGGAACGCTCGGACATGTGTCGCCTATTTTTCGATGTAGAATCACCAGAAAAAAAATGGACCAAATCGGTGACCCCATCGCTGTATACTCCCCTTGTTAGAATCGCGGGATTCAATTGAAATATTTTATCCATCTTGGTAATTCAGCTCAACTAAAATGTTTAAATTTTGGTTATCTTTGGAGTTAAGGAATTATGCGAAAAAAATATTTTATTAATAGACATAAATATTAATGGAGCCAATTAGTGAAAAAGCACTTTTATTGTAAACTTGCAATTGTTGGAATAAATTAGTTGAACATATGGTCCTAGATAAAAAACCTGTCTTGGGTTTGATCATACAGGGTAACTTCAACACTTCCCCCAAATTCAAGACTCCAATAGACTGCCCGGTCTTCAGGAAGGATGGTGCTGGTAGACTCTTCGTAAGCACGTTTTATCAACTATTATAACAATACTATGACTATTTCCACCTTAGTTGGTCTCTACGGTCATCATTCTCGTCTGAATGATTTACAGTATTAATTTACTTAAAATATGTTCAAAGTTATTTCATTACTTGAAATTATCCATCAAAGTAGATGGGGTGGGAGTGGTATGAGAGAAAAATTTGACATCTTAAAGAAGGTGTCTCTGGATTCTGTCAATTTTAAATCAATTATCTGTATTATTTTATTTTTTAATTTTAAGAGGGAATGTATCTCAGTTCACGTTGGACAAGCCGGAGTTCAGATCGGTAATGCCTGTTGGGAACTGTACTGCCTGGAGCACGGGATTCAGCCCGATGGACAGATGCCATCTGACAAAACCATTGGAGGAAGTGATGATAGTTTCACCACTTTCTTCAGCGAAACTGGTTCTGGCAAGCACGTACCTCGAGCTAAGTAAGTTATTAACACTTTTCTAGCGTATATTTTCAGCTCTTTTTGTTGTATCTTTGAATGATTTATAAATACACAGGATTACAGGCTCATCTTGTGGTGAAGAACCTTCCACTAGTAGTGTTGCAACCAGACTGTCTTGATGTATTTATAAAGCATTCCTCTGAAGATGTATTAAAAGGGAGTGAAACATGTTGGGAAATGAGGAAATAAATTATGGTTAAAAGTATGAAACGAACTTTTTTTGACCTTCTTCCTATTTGATTCCTCCTAAATTTGATCAAAGGGTCATTTCATTATGGCATCAGATTTTATTTTATTTATTTATTATTTATTTATTTAATATTATTATTATTTATTTTAATTACATTTATTTTATTTATACTTTTTGCATACATTTTTAATAACTATATTAGTATTAAAATAATATAGTAATGCAATTATATTAAAATTTACTGTTTTTTTCAAGACTTGACTCTTTTTTTTTTTAAAGACATAGTAGTTTAAAAAAAATAAGTTCAATTTATATTCTAAGAAACAAAATGCTTAAATACATAAATAAGATAATTGTTTTTAATTTTTAATTAATTATCTTGTATCGATACAGTATACAATTCGCTTTAACCACCTCCGATCATACATAACACCTGTTGGAGTTTTTTCATAAAACATAGTCCATACATAAGACCTGTAACTTTCAAATTTTTCTTTTCCAATGCAGAAACTAATAAATTAAATGAGATAGATATAAGCTTCCAAATTTTATATCCACTTTTATAGCAACCTTTGGGCCTTCATTGTCGTTCTTCTGGAATAATTCTCCACATATACCATGTGATATTATTCGCACTTATGTACTAAGAGTTATGAATTATCATAAAATGGACATTCTTATTTTGAAATATACTAACAATGTGAAATTATTAATTAAAAAAATTATCAAATATTGTATTCAACACTAGATAATATTAATTTCAAGTCATACTTTCAAGCAGAGATGAGCAAAATTTTATTTATAAATAAAAATACGAATTTATTCGTACTTCATATATTTGTGAATACGAATATAAATAAATTTGTATTCATAAGTGTGAATAAGTGAGAATACGAATTTATTTTTATTCTCAAATATTAAATATAAAAATACAAATAAAATTTTATTCGCAAATTTTCCTGCGAATACAAATAAATTCACAGAAATAATTGTAAATAATCACAAAAAATGTGAATATTTACAAAAAATCAAGTGATTACAAAAAAAAACACATTGAAATATACGAATACAAATTTATTCACATTATAATTTGTGAATAAAAATTTATTCACAATAAAATTTGCAAATAAATTATGATTTAACACCCTTGTTTTTTTTAATACGCTTAACGTCTATGTTGTCAGGCCTAGATTCAGTTTTTTTTTTTTTTTTTATGGGGACACAGATGACAAACTATCTAAAAATAAATCTATGCGCTAATAACCTAGACGTTAAACGCCTTAAAAAAAAAAAAAAAAAAAAAAAATCACCTTGAAATACTTTTGTAATATCATCTTAATACGAATAAATTCATAATTTATTTGCGAATTTTATTGTGAATAAATTTTTATTCACAAATTATAATGTGAATAAATTTTTATTCGTATATTTTAATGTGATTTTTTTTTAAATATTTAATAAAATACTTAATTTTTTGTAAATATTCACATTTTTTGTGATTATTTACAATTTTTTCTGTGAATTTATTTGTATTCGCAGGAAAATTTGAGAATAAAATTTTATTCGTATTTTTATATTTAATATATGTGAATAAAAATAAATTCATATTCACACTTATGAATACAAATTTATCAAATATTGTATTCAACACTAGATAATATTAATTTCAAGTCATACTTTCAAGCAGAGATGAGCAAAATTTTATTTATAAATAAAAATACGAATTTATTCGTACTCCATATATTTGTGAATACGAATATAAATAAATTTGTATTCATAAGTGTGAATATGAATTTATTTTTATTATAATGTGAATAAATTTGTATTCGTATATTTCAATGTGATTTTTTTTGTAATCACTTGATTTTTTGTAAATATTCACATTTTTTGTGATTATTTACAATTATTTCTGTGAATTTATTTGTATTCGCAGGAAAATTTGCGAATAAAATTTTATTTGTATTTTTATATTTAATATTTGAGAATAAAAATAAATTCGTGTTCTCACTTATGAATACGAATTTATTTATATTCGTATTCACAAATATATGAAGTACGAATAAATTCGTATTTTTATTTATAAATAAAACTTTGCCTATCTCTGCTTTCAAGCAATTATAAGTAAATATTCAAGTCTGACAATAGTATTATAAAATTGTGATTTAAATTTTTAATGTAATGAGCTAAACTGTAGGGACATTTGCAACAATAGAGCTGGATAATTTTTAAAAATAATATGAACTTCTAAATATTGTAAAGGATAATATTGTTTATGAAATAAATCTACATTATTTGTTTACCCACATACACACACACACACACACACATATATATATATATATATATATATATATATATACATATATATATATATATATATATATATATATATATACATATATATATATATATATATATATATATATATATATATATGTGTGTGTGTAAACAAATAATGTAGATTTATTTCACAAACAATATTATCCTTTAGAATATTATTGAAGAATATATATGGCGCAGGTAAGAAGAAAAAAAAAGTACTCCTTTTCTTTATGTACTACTTTATTATTGGCTTACCCTACATGTTTCGTGGCCTTCATGCCACCTCCTCAGAGGCCATTCAATCCCAATCAATATTAAGACAAAATGGGTCCACACATCGCTCACTTGTTTCAAGAACGTCATATGTCAAAATTCAACAATTTTGAGTTGACTATTTTCGGAATGCCCTGAAACAGTAGCATAAGCCTACAGTACCATCAAATCTTTAACTTAATTTTTAACAGCTACAGATAAGTGTCGTTTTCGCATTTATCCATATTTCAGAAGTGTTATTTTCAAGAAAGTCAGAAGTCAGTAACCTTTGAATCGTAAACCAAGAAACTCTCTCATTTTTTAGAGAAAGAGTATATTATTTCTTTATAAAACAGTTTAGCACAAAAGGAAAGTCCATTTTTCATTCTGAGTTTTGCATCAAGAAAGGCATATTTCTTTTTATGACAGTATTGAACCAAAAACTAATAGCTTTCAGTTATGTTTTATTTTGAATTATGACGATCTTGCTATATAATTTTGGAATGTGTCAATTCTGCCACTAAAATATCTAGTATCTAGTATAGTAGTATCTGTTGGCCCAGTCGTTACAGGTTGCAATTTTTTTTTTTTTTTTCTGATACTTCAACAATTGGTTATTAACTTTTCTCTTTACCAGATTGGCCATTATTACTTCTCGAGCGAAAACGTTGGTAAAAGTAGCTCTAAATATGACTAAAAATGAGTTTTAAATAAATTAATTGTGTGAAAATTCATCAGACAATCGAGTTGATTGTCGAACTTTTCTGTTTAATTGATTTTGAAATTTTTTTTACTAAAAAAAAAATATTCTTTGCGTAAATACATTGCATATGACCAGTATCTCAACCATTACTTTATTTAAATAACATTCCGGCTTTAAGCCGTTTTCAACTTAAATGAATCAATTCTTATCTTACATGTTAATGAGGCATTAGCAACTACTTGTTATTCATTCATAGTCTATATTGATTCTGAAGTTGTTATTATGGACTTTACTAATGATTCACGTGTTGCTCGGAATTTTAATAGTTTAATTTAATAGCTCACAATTTTAATAGTTTTTTTTTTTTTTTTTTTTTTTTTTTTTTTTTTTTTTTTTACGGTGCATCGACAATTCTTGGCCATTAGCGCCGACATCCAGGGTGCAGCCTAGAATTTTCTCAGCGAGCCCTGAGATGAGAAAATTCTTGTCGCTGGTCCTTCCCACCATCTCCCGCTTATGAATCTAGCGCGCTAGCCACTAGACCACGGGAGACCCCTTTTAATAGTGTTATGTGTAGTAATGCAGCTGCAACTTACAGCAATCTAGCTGTAACGTATTCAGTTATCAGCTAAACTCCAAAACTATATGTGACTAGTACTCCTCGCACAACCAGTAATAATAAAATCTTCGTTTCTACTAACGTTAAAATCATGAGCCCAGTTAAAAAATATACGAAAAGAAATAAATCCAGCTGGAAGAGGAACCTACTTTAAGCAGCTAGAAATAGTATGAAACTCATTCAAAGAATCCTGAAACTTCTGTGAAAACTCTATATTTATGAAGTTTTGGCTACACTTTGGTAGCCTTCGTCAAGTTTGATTACACAGGTCTACAAAAATAATCTTTCTGAAATTTGATTTGATGATTTTGGTCAATCTCTATGCTCCTTGGCGTGCTGAAGCCGAACATGAGGTCAGTCCCTCTCTATCACATAAGGAAATTGTTCAATCTCAAGTAAGGGCAAAGGTACTACCATTAAAAGAAAACAGAATTGGCGAATAAGAGTTTTCATTTATTTCCATGATCTTTTAGTTATTTCAATGTTGTTTACTGTACAAAATACATAAATGTGTAGAAATAACAGCTTCAGAATTAACAGTGGCATATTTAGTTATTATTTTTATGAAAACGTGATTTTTATTTTTTTCTCTTGAAAATTTCTCCGTGTTCGTTTCCGGCTGTAGGACTCTTCAGATGATTCACGCTGCAGCATCCAACAATAGTCAGCCATCATGTTTACGTTCCATTTGCCCTGATACCTACGTTCCATTTCCTGGATGTCCTGATGGAACCTTTCCCCTTGTTCTTCACTTACTTCCCCTAAGTTTTCCGGAAAATAGTCCACATGCGAATGTAAGAAGTGAACCTTCAAACTCATGTTGCAACCTTGTAATTGAAATGCCTTCAACATGCGTTCCACGATACTTCTGTAGTTGGGATCCTTCACGTTACCAAGGAACTTCTCAACAACATCTTTAAAAGAATTCCAAGCTTCCTTCTCCTTCTCATTCATGGTCTGAGTGAAATGTGGATCTGTGAAAAGTTTCTGAATATCTGGGCCTACAAAGATCCCCTCTTTCAGCTCTGCATCACTTAATCGTGGGAACTTGGAGCATAAGTACTTAAAACATTCACCTTCTTTATTGAGAGACTTTACGAATTGTTTTATCAGCCCTAGCTTTATGTGTAGAGGAGGTAGCAGGATTTTGTCAGAAGGAACCAAACTTCTCCTAATTACATTTTTTTGGCCTGGCGACAGAGCTCCTCGTGATGGTCAGTCTTTGTTGTTCCAATGGGAATTTCTGTCTCGGCTATCCCATAAAAATAAAAAACAAGGGAACTTGGTGTACCCTGATTGCTGACCTAAGAGCATAGTAAGTACTTTCAAGTCTCCACATATCAACCAGTTATGCTCATTATTATTATATAATGAATTCGTTCGAGAATTAATGACAAATTTTCGTATGTTTCTTTTAAATGTACCGAATGGCCAACTGGAACTGAAGCATAAGTATTGCCATTGTGCAACAAAACAGCCTTTAGACTTCGCTTTGATGAGTCTATGAATAGACGCCAATGAATCGGGTCATATTGTATACCAAATTGACCCATCAGACCAAGAATGTCTTTGCAATAAATAAGATTCTCATCCAGAGCAAAGTAAGGAACAAAAACTGCTTCACGGTGTCGATACCATGAAAAAGAAGTGCCTGGCTATAATAAATTTTTGTTTTTAAGACGGGAGCCAAGTAACTGAGCTGCATCTTTTGGGAGTCCAAGATCTCTCACTAAGTCGTTCAACTCCTGTTGAGAAATAAGCTGAGGTTCATCTTCTGAACTGCTTGCTTTGAACTCACTGTGTACTTCATCGCTCTCCGACATACAGTCTTCTCTATTAGCTTCCCTATCTATACTGCCCAAGTCACGAGGGGGCTGAGGAACTGTCAATCCAGGACCGTGTGGTACCGGACGACTAGCAGATTCCACATTAGGGTAGTTAATGAGCTTATGATTTTTGGAATTATAGCCTTGAACATGACAATTACAAAAGTAACAGTCATTATCGTGGTTTTTTTGCTCCCTCCACATCATTGGGATAGCAAATCCGAAAGATTTTAACTCTCCTTTGTACCATAAGCGAAGTTTTTCTACGCAGCTATGGCATACTTTGTGAGGAGCCCACACTTTATCTTGATCTCCTATTCTCAAGCCAAAATATGCATAATATACATTTTTGACAAAACCTGTTATATTTCGTTGGTATTTCTTAACTGTGTACTCACCACAGATAAAACAGAAGTAGTCTGGACTGGTAACACAACGACGATGAGACATTTTGTCTAAATGCACTTTCAAACCTTAAAATACGTTCTTAATCACTTTGACACAACTAAGAGACCTCAGTGAATGTGTTCACTTCAGTTGATACTACTGAACTGAGAGAATGAACAGAAATTTAGCTCCAAGTTCCTGATACAACAGGTTCAATCTCATTTAGCTTCAGACGGTGACATCTGAGACCAAACAAGTACGTTCCTGTCTGAACAGGTCGTGCCTTGACACCCTCAGGCCTACAACATCTACTGAGGGAGTCATTGCCTACACCACCTAGTGAAAGATGTCTGTTTATAAAAAGAGAAATCGTTTGGGGGGGAAAAAAAAAAAAAAAACCTACTTCTTACCAAATTTATGTGTATAGCAGGTATATTATGTTCTATGGATTTGAAAAAAATCTGTACGTGATAGAGAAAAACGGACTTCATTCTCGGCCTCAGAACACCGAGAAACACAGAGATTAGCCAAAATCATCAAATCAAATTTTTGGTTGTAGACCTGTGTTATGGATGTTAAGAATAAATAATCATCTCAGAGTAGAAAGCTGTTTTTGGAGTGTCCGAGATGATCTCTTATTTCCCCTAATGAAGCAGAAGAAGGCTACCAAAATGTAGCCAAAACCTACTGAATATAGATCTTTACAAAAATCTTATTGATATTTCCTAGCCGAATTCTTCCTGGCTGCTTAACACTTTGATGGAGTACTATCTACAACTCATTTCATTATTTCAGTGACAATAACGACATATTTTGACTTAATCCAGGTGCAATTTATGAAATTTGGAGCAAGATCGTCATAAATCAAAACGAATTTCTAAAAATTTGAAAATTTAATACTTCTTCTCAATCAATCTAAAAAATATTGTTGTTTTTTTTTATTGTATTTATTTATAGAATTAGTATTACTGTAGAAGAAATCAAGAAAATTAGAAACATTTTGATATTTGAAATAACTATTTGTAGTAGTTGTGTTGGCCAACCAGTGGTGGGTGCGAGTCCAGGTATAAGGGTACGCTGCCCCTTGGTAACGGGCCCTTTGTTTACGAGGGAAAGGTTAAACCAAAATAATAATGGTTTCTATTTCAATCCTCCCAAATGACACTAGGGATAGGAACTGAACCGCGCTAAGATGACGCAGTTCCTGCGAGTCGGACTTTTATTTTTTTTACCTGTGCCATATATATACCCAAAAAAATGTATATATAAATATATATATATACAGGGTGATTCAGGTTTAATTATCCAAACAGTAGGAGGCGATTGCATACATAATTTCTAACAAAAAAGTTCATTTCAAGTATGGTCCGATTCTGAAAGAAAAAGGAGCTATGTCCAATTTTCTGTTTTTTTAACGTAGCCATGTTTTTTAATGAATAAGAAAGGATTTCTCAAAAACTATTCAAGATAATTAAATTCTAATTAGGCTATCATAAAAAAGACAAAATTTCCTTTAAAAATACACTAATTTAATTCACTATAATCATTATTAGAAGATACTTTCTGGACGTCCAATAACGCACTTCTGTTTTTATCAATGAATCAGAGCGATTTTTTCCCTCAGCCCCCTAGCGGACTACAGATTCAATACTTAGGGTACGTTCATGGTGAGGATTCATTCTGCGATGATACGATAGTTACTCCGATGAGCGCTGCCCCGATGTAAAACAAACACATGTATTAAGGTGGGAGTGTTCATAGTGACGATCCTTACTTCCGATGCTATTCTCGCACTCGCGCAGTGACCGCGGGGAAGAACAAATATTTTGTTTGCTCCTCGCAGTGAGTAGGGAAGCCGCGATATGGACTTGACTGTGATTGGTTCCTTCAAAGGGACTCTAGTGCGCAAGTCACCTCATTACTTCCTCATCTTGTGCGATTACCTATTATTTTTCGGTTATTTCGTTATCGACATGAAGGAGAAACTAATTGGATTAATAAGTTCATCAAATGCCTTGTGGGATAAACGGGAAAAAAATCACCACAACAGATATGTCCTGGCGAAGGAGTGGGCAAGAATTGCCAAACAACTAGGGGTGGAAGGTAAGTTATATTTTTAACTTATAATACTTTTTCAACAATTACTGTTTGTAGTTAGACACATTATTACAGTATAGAATTATCTATTACCTCAGCAATATTATATAACGTATATCTCAAGAAACAACAATAGTTTTTTTAGCACTTTCCTCCGAAGGAAAGTAGCTATTGAGGTTGGACTCATGACGGAATTTTTGAAAAATTTCTTCAAATCTTTATCGATCCTACCTAGTAGACACCGAAAATGAACCCCGTTAAAATTTATATAAATCTATATATATATATATATATATATATATATGTCTGTTAACACGATAGCGGCCAGAGTTTTTGTTTTTTCGTCACGAAACTTGGTATATAGCATTCAATTAGCAAACGATTGAACGAGTTCGTTAACCACCAAAGTCGGTCCACCGGAAGGGGGGGTTTACCCCGAACCCAAAACACTAATTTGACTATGTCAGCCGTAATATTTGTTATATTTCAACGACACTTGGTATTCGTAGTGGTAATATAGAGAGAAAAGTGAGATATAAAAATGAACTAAATCGGTTCATTAGAAGGGGGGGGGGTTTACTCTGGACCCACAATACCAATTCGCCACTACCAGCCGTGATTTTTGGTATATTTCGATGAAACTCGGTATTCGTAGTGGTAATCCACAGGAAATAATTGTTGTAAAAATAAACTAAATCGGTTCATTAGGAGGGGGGGTTTAAACCGGACCCACAATACCAATTCGCCACTACCAGCCGTGATTTTTGGTATACGTGTATTTCGACGAAACTCGGTATTCGTAGTGGTAATCTACAGGTAAATATGTGTTGTAAAAATAACGAAAAATCGGTTCATTAGAAGGGGGGGTTTACTCTTGACCCAAATTCTTAATATACTCATACCGGTCGTAATTTCTGCTGTATTGTAACGAAACGCGGTAAACGTCGTGGGTTTAGTGTCACTATGATCAAGGGTAATATCTAGATGATGGGTGGTACGTGCAAATGGTGAAACATTGCTTTGTCGAGCCACTTTAGTTTGTTGCGCTGACTTTATCTCTAAGATAATGGATTCCTTTTAGCGCGGTTCCTCCCTCCCCCAAGGGGGGGTTTACTCTTGACCCAAATTCTTAATATACTCATACCGGTCGTAATTTCTGCTGTATTGTAACGAAACGCGGTATACGTCGTGGGTAACTCATGAGAAAGAAGTGTTGTAAAAATGAGCTGAATCGGTCAATCGGAAAGCGGGGGTTTAATTTGTAATATATTTCAATAGAAAAGCCCGTCAGACGTAGGTTCACAAAGCCGCCGCAAGGAGCGCTTTCTACCACTAGAGTGACTGTATCCTGTTCCTGCGTTAGATCAAAATACGATAATATGAGGTTTTTTGTATTTATTACGTAGTGTAATAGGTACCATGTGTAAACATAACTCTGGAAGCAAATTATTAATTGATCAGTTACTCATTACAAATTTAAAAGAGAACTATTCATGTTTTTATTTTATTTATGTAGGATATTTTAAGCAAATTGTTCTGGAAAGCAATCTACACTACCCAAATTCTGAGGAAAGTGCTTAGTTATGCAGCTCCTGCGTGACGGACTTTTTTTCCCCTCCTGCTTCTATTTTCCTCGCCGTAAGGTTTTATATGTTTGATGTTATTTTTCGTCGCTGGGATAGTATTTTTAGATGGAACGCCATTTTTCTCCAGCGGTGGTACTCCTCCTCACTTCTTCCCGGAATATTTCGATGGATTCATCTCCATCTTCTTCAGCCAGGTACTTGTTTCTTCCTCGGTGGTAGCCAAGGGAATGGCATTTTTCTCGATCTGGGCTCCTTTTCTCCCCTCTAGCCACAGTATCGGCGGACGAATGGTGTTGAAGCTCCCTGGTGTAGTTGGGATTCTGTCCGTTGGCAGCGCTGATGGTATTGCGTTTTTTTTTTTTGTTTTTTTTTTCCCTCCTGCTTCTATTTTCCTCGCCGTAAGGTTTTATATGTTTGATGTTATTTTTCGTCGCTGGGATAGTATTTTTAGATGGAACGGCATTTTTCTCCAGCGGTGGTACTCCTCCTCACTTTTTCCCGGAATATTTCGATGGATTCATCTCCATCTTCTTCAGCCAGGTACTTGTTTCTTCCTCGGTGGTAGCCAAGGGAATGGCATTTTTCTCGATCTGGGCTCCTTTTCTCCCCTCTAGCCACAGTATCGGCGGACGAATGGTGTTGAAGCTCCCTGGTGTAGTTGGGATTCTGTCCGTTGGCAGCGCTGATGGTATTGCGTTTTTTTTTGTTTTGTTTTTCCCCTCCTGCTTCTATTTTCCTCGCCGTAAGGTTTTATATGTTTGATGTTATTTTTCGTCGCTGGGATAGTATTTTTAGATGGAACGGCATTTTTCTCCAGCGGTGGTACTCCTCCTCACTTCTTCCCGGAATATTTCGATGGATTCATCTCCATCTTCTTCAGCCAGGTACTTGTTTCTTCCACGGTGGTAGCCAAGGGAATGGCATTTTTCTCGATCTGGGCTCCTTTTCTCCCCTCTAGCCACAGTATCGGAAGACGAATGGTGTTGAAGCTCCCTGGTGTAGTTGGGATTCTGTCCGTTGGCAGCGCTGATGGTATTGAGTTTTTTTTTGTTTTTTTTCCCCTCCTGCTTCTATTTTCCTCGCCGTAAGGTTTTATATGTTTGATGTTATTTTTCATCGCTGGGATAGTATTTTTAGATGGAACGGCATTTTTCTCCAGCGGTGGTACTCCTCCTCACTTCTTCCCGGAATATTTCGATGGATTCATCTCCATCTTCTTCAGCCAGGTACTTGTTTCTTCCTCGGTGGTAGCCAAGGGAATGGCATTTTTCTCGATCTGGGCTCCTTTTCTCCCCTCTAGCCACAGTATCGGCGGACGAATGGTGTTGAAGCTCCCTGGTGTAGTTGGGATTCTGTCCGTTGGCAGCGCTGATGGCATTGCGTTTTTTTTTCCCCCCTCCTGCTTCTATTTTCCTCGCCGTAAGGTTTTATATGTTTGATGTTATTTTTCGTCGCTGGGATAGTATTTTTAGATGGAACGGCATTTTTCTCCAGCGGTGGTACTCCTCCTCACTTCTTCCCGGAATATTTCGATGGATTCATCTCCATCTTCCATATGCGCTGACTTGAAGCAATAGTCCGCGAGCGCGTCACCGCTACATCACCTCCTCCCAATGACTCAGTCGCGGAAGCGGACAGGAGGACGAATCTTGCGACACAGATGGGTTCGTCGCTCCACCGTGGTATAGTGCTCTTCCGCGGCGAGTCATTAGGAATTGGAGCAGTGCACTTTCCGATGTCGACGTTTTGGTTGGGCCAGAAAAATCGTTGCCCGATAAGCCGTCGCGATCCGCGAACACCTGGGTGGCTCATCCCATGGAGGCTCGCGACGCGCGCGTTCTGGAACATACGGTCGGGCCTTCTGAGTTGACGTCTCGCACAAGATAGGCTTGGTCACGTGAGGAAGTTCTATCCACTTTAATTGCAGCCGTGGATTCTTGAAAAGTTCTGGAATCGTAGTATCCTTGGCCTGTGCTTCCGCTATCGCTTCCATGTCATCGGGTCCGGTGATCTCCTCAACTCTCGAAAAAGCGTTGGCTACTTCGTTCTCCGAACAAGCTACATGGCGGATGTCGGTGGTGAACTGGATAATATAGTTTACCAACCGGATTCGCATGGGTGTGGAGGATTCGGGCTTCTGCTGGAATGCGAAAGTGAGGGGTTTATGGTCCGTCCATATGCAGAAATTCCGGCCTTCGATGTAGGGACGAAAATGCTTTATTGCCCGGTGAATGGCGAGGAGCTCTCGGTCGTACTTGGAATATGCACGTTGCGCTTTGTTGAGATTCCGAGAAAAAAATCCTAAGGGCTTCCAAGAATACGCATCCTTCTGCTGAAGCACTGCACCCATCGCGATGTTCGACGCGTCGCAGGCCAGCACTAACTCCGCATTAGGGATAGGGTGAGCAAGGATGGCAGCTTTCCTGATAGCTTCGAAAGCCTTTATGCTATGTTCATTCCATGCGATCGGAGTCTTGTCTTTCTTCTTCGCTCCGGAAAGGTAGACGTTGAATGCTGCTTGAAGGGATGATGCATGGGGAATACAGCGCCTGTAGAAATTCACCATGCCTAGAAATCTTCGGAGGTCACTTACGGTTGCCGGGCGAGGATAGGTGGTAATAGCTTCGACCTTCTTAGGAAGAGCGGTGATTCCATGCTGGTTGACCTTGTGCCCGAGAAATTCGACTTCTTCCTTAGCGCTCACACATTTGGCCAGGTTGATGGTAAGGCCATGGTCTTGAAGGCAGGGGAAGACTTCTTCAAGGTGGATTTTGTGTTCTTCTTCGTCCTTAGATCCGATGCATATGTCGTCGATGAAGGGGAAAACAAAGCCAAACCTCGGTGTACGGCGTCGAAAAATCGCTGGAAGGTCTACGCTGCATTACGTAGGCCGAAACACATGCGAGTGAATTCAAAAAGGCCGAAGGGAGTTATAACCGCTGTCTTCGGAATATCCTCTTCGGCGATGGGGATTTGACAGTACGCCCTAGTGAGGTCGAGCTTGGTGAAGATCTTCTTTCCATGGAGATTGATGTTAAAGTCCGCTATATTTGGAACTGCATAGCGGTCGGGAATGGTCTTCTCGTTCAGGCGCCGATAATCTCCGCAGGGTCTTATTCCCCCATCCTTCTTCGGCACATCATGTAACGGGCTCGCCCATGAGCTCTTCGAAGGGCGGCACATGCCTTCTTCCATCATCTGCTCAAATTCCTTCTTGGTAGCCGCATAACTCTCAGGTGCAAGCCTTTGCCGCCACTGGTGGTCCGCGGGTCTCAATATGATGGACAACGGAATGGATGGGGTTCTTGGTGTAGACTGTCGGCCGGGTGATGCTTACGTACTTCTGAAGAAGATCCATGTACCATTCGCCTCGGGGAATCGAGTAGATGGTTGGTACAGGGACATCAGCTGGTCTCCCGCGAGACGTCAAACCTGTAATCCGATCCACTAGTTGGCATCCGGCAAGATCCACCATAATCTTGTAATGGTAAAGGAGATCTGCTCCGATAATCGGCTGTCCTACGTCTGCTACGATGAATCGCCAGTTGAATTTCCTTCGAAGGCCAAGGTCTAACTCAACTAGCTGATCTCCATAGGTGGGGATGGGTGTTTCGTTGGCAGCAAATAGGACGAATTCGCTAGCCATAGCTCGCTTTGTGCTCTTCACGGGGAGGATAGACACTGCTGCACCGTTGTCGACTAGATATCGCAGCTGGGACTTCCGATCTGTAAGAAATAGGCGGCGCTGGGGAGTATTAGCGACGGGTTCCGCCTCTGCCGTCGCTACTCTTAGTTTTCCTGAAGCTTAGGTGGGCTAGCAGATTTCCAATCACAGGGTGATCTGCATTTAGTGGCCTTCTTACTAAACCGGACATGATAAAAGCAAAATCGGCGATTTTTACTTCTGCTTCGACTGCCACTCCGCTGCCTGTAGTCTTTCCGCTCTACAGATCTACTGCTTCGGGTCTCTAAAGCCGCGATTCGCTGGGTGAGTCGGTTCAAGGTTGCTAAGATAGATTCCACGTCATAAGAATTTGGGACGGTCAGCTCCGCGATCCGGTCAGCTATCTCACTCAGTTTAAGCAAATCTGTGTGGTCAGTTGCCGCTAACGCTGCCTGCATGCCATTAGGTAAGGCCCTAACCCAGATATTCTTCAGAAGGTCTTCAGACACTTCGGATCCCCCTAACTCTCTAAGTTCGGTAAGAAACCGGGAAGGACGCCTATCGCCTAGCTGCTGGTCTTCCAGAAGTTTCCGGACCCGTACTCTATCCGATTGTCCATAACATTTAATAATACGGGCCTTAAGACACTCATAAGGGTTATCTGCCGGCGGAGCTCTAATTAGATCGATAGTGTCCCTTATTGCTCCTCTATCAAGCTGGGCTACCGTTAACATAAATTTACGTGGCGAACCGGTGATTTTGTGAAGGTTAAAAATCGCTTCAGCTTGCAAGAAAAAAAATTCGGGATCTGATCTGCAAAAAGAGGGTAATTGAGCTCTCACAGTAAGCATGGAAGCCGATTCAATCATCTGAGGGTCTAGAGATGGCTCTTGAAGGAGATCCTCAGGATTTTCATCGTCCATTTTGATCAAATCATAAGTTATATTTGAGTCCCTATTAAAATACGTGATTTTGTACTCACGTGAAAGACGATCACGTCGGGGTCACCACTTTTGCGTATTTATGCACGTAACAGTTAACAAATACACAAATAAAATTAAATTATGCGTATATTGTCTTTCACAGTAAATCACAAATTTTAATATTACAAAATGGCAGGAACGCTTATCATAGCAACCGACAATCATAACCAACTCTCGTAACCGTCTGAATAACCTAAGTCAGATTACCAGATGAATTTGTAACTAGCGAATGACTCGCTCGCGAACTATGCCCAATGAGCTCAATGTCAACTTCCGCTGACTTGAAGCAATAGTCCGCGAGCGCGTCACCGCTACACGTTTGTGATATTTGCAAATAGACGAGAACGCTTTTCAAGTTACTTTATAAATTATTTTCTAATTTGTAATGGAATTTTTGAGATTTTGTAATAAATGAAAAAGTCATACATAAGTCATTTTATTTCTCTTTCTTAGGGGCCCATATTACCAGGACGAAAAGATTTAATAGCAAATTGACATTCGTCAAATTTTTTTTTTCATATACTTAAAGCTACCGAAAAATATTCTTATTTTATAAGTAAGTTCACAAATAATTATAGTTAATGCTAAGAACGAATATTCTAAAAAAAACTTAATAGGCAATTAGAAAGAAAGGGAAAAACAAATTGGGGGCTCATATTACCACCTACTCTTCTATAAATATAAATATATATATATATAATGTTACTAAGGTATTCTCCAGCGATCGGTTTTTCTGGGTGATATTTCGCAGGAATCCCATCCTGCTTCATCAGACCGTTCTTCATGTTTTTTTCTTTTCGACTTTTTTGTTTGTTATTTTATAATAATAACCTTTTAAATTTTAAAATTATTTTGATATATGGCTATTTACAGATGTACATATCTTGAATCGACGCCTCTTGACACTGCGTGGAGCCGATGGAACTATTTGACGGTTTTTAGCGCGGTTCCTCCCTCCCCCATAGGGAGGAACCCCGTTTATAAGGTTGATACAATGAAACAATCCGGAAGTGCCGACAAGTAAATTTCGCGTTTCAGAACCCCTAGAGACCGAAAATAACGGTGGTTCAAATTTGTATATATATATATATATATATATATATATATATATATATATATATAAATATATACACGTATATATATATATATATTTGTCTGTTCGCTCATTTCTGGCTTCCCTGATGGTCCGATTTTGATGAAATTTAGTACAAAAATCTGTCGTCCAATTTGAAAGGTCAAGTTCGTTAACCAGCAAAATCCGCCCACTGGAAGATGGCGTTTGGGGCGAAATTCGCGCAAAAAAATCGTAACGCTTACGTTTTTAGCGCGGTTCCTCCCTCCCCCCATAGGGAGGAACCCCGCTTATAAGGTTGATACAATGAAACAAGCCGGAAGTGCCGACTAGAAAATTTCGCGTTTCAGAACCCCTAGAGACCGAAAATAACGGTGGTATAATTTGTATATATATATATATATATATATATATATATATATATATATATATATGTATATATTTATTTATATATATACATATATATATTTGTCTGTTCGCTCTCTAAATAGAAGACGAATGGTCCGATTTTGATGAAATTTGGTACAAAAATCTGTCGTCCAATTTGAAAGGTCAAGTTCGTTAACCAGCAAAATCCGCCCACTGGAAGATGGCGTTTGGGGCGAAATTCGCGTAGAAAAAATCGTAACGCTTACGTTTTTGAGTTCATAAGCTTGTAAGTACTCGTTTTATAGGCTTCTTGGGCTAGAAAAACGAATGAAGCCATTTTCAAGGCGATAGCTTTAACCGTTGTCGAGAAAATTGGAAAAATAGTTTTTGAATACCGTTTTTGGTTTGGGTACTTAGAATAACGGGATTCAGTTGAAACATTATCTGCATGTTCTACTTTCATTAAAACTAATATGTTGAAAGTTATGTTACGTTTGGAGTTAAGGAAGGGTTAGAATAAAATATTTTATGAACAGACATGAAAAGTTTTGGAAACTTCGTATACTTTCATTAATATCTCGAACACGGTTGGGAAATCGTGGTAAGTGGATTGAAACTATTTGAAAGCTTACTAAATTCTCTACAAAAATGATTCTAAAACTATTTTTGATTAGGTTATGTCAATCGGAGAAATAAGTGCTAAAAACTTCAAATACGTCTGTTTTGTTCTTATGAACGGGTTTTTGTTGTTCTTTTTGTAATTTTTGTCTCTTTCCCTTGGTTTTTTATTGCTTTTTATTTTTGTAATTTCTTATGTTGTATTTGTAAGGAAAATGTATGTGTGTGTAAAACAGGATAGGTAAAATGAGACCAATTTTCTGTTGTCAGAAATAATGAAAAGTTTTGGGAACTTCGTATAATTTCTTAATATCTCGAAAACCGTTGACAATCTTGGGAAGCGAAAGGTTACCATTCGAAAGCTTACTAAATGGTCTACAAAAAAGGTTCTAAAGAAAGTTTTTAATAAGCGATGTCAATCGGATAAATAAGTGCTTAAACTTTGAAGTAATTGATTTTCTTTATTCGAACGGTTCTTTTTGTCTTTGATTTTGGTACTTCGAATTATGGGATTCAGTTGAAACATTTTCTGCATGTTCTAATTTCATCAAAACTAGTATGCTGAAAATTTACTTACGTTTGGAGTTAAGGAAGGGTTAAATTAAAATAATTTATTAATAGAGATGAAAAGCTTTGGAAACTTCGTATACTTTCCTTAATATCTCGAAAACGGTTGAGAATCTTGGTAAACGAATGGTTACCATTCGAAAGCTTACTAAATGCTCTAGAAAGCAGGTCCTGAAGAAAGTTTTGATTAGGCGATGTCAAATGGAGAAATAAGTACATATAACTTAGAAGTTTGATAAACGATAATTGATTTCGTTTATTTATACGGTTCTTTTTGTCTGTTTTTATTTCTTGTTATTTTGTTATTGCTTCTAGTAGGAGGATGTATTTCTCAATAAAACAGGGGAATAAATACAAATTCTTTGAACCTGTAACAGAACTGAAAACGTAGGGTCAGTCCGGGTCGAGGTAGTACGCCGGTTCAGGTAGGCTTTTATTGCACTTCATAAATCAAGATTCATTGTTCTCATCAAGCATTCTAGGACAGCTGACAGTTACCTTTACCTGTAGGAAGTCATGCAGCCAAATTCTATACTAGAAATATAATTATATTTTGTGGTTGTATGTGGCCGTAGTTCAATAAAAAATAACACTACTTTCTCATTTTCATGTACAATTTTATTTTGTTTAATTGCATTTAAAAGTAAAATCGATATGTTAGCACTGCAAGTTAAGTAAATTAGAAATATATTCGTAGAAGAGTCTTCGTAGACCGAAACTTGGGACGGCAGAAAGAGTAATTTCTGCTTAGGATAGTTTCATCCCTAGCCGAAAATCTTGTTTTTTTTTTCATATTTGTTTACATTAGGAATGATCCAAACAAAGTAATAACTGTTTCTATTCTAAGTCTACAAAATAACACTAGGGATATGAATGGAACCGCGCTAAGATGACGCAGTTCCTGCGAGTCGGACTTTTTTGGTTTGGGTACTTAGAATTACGGGATTCAGTTGAAACATTATCTGCATGTTCTACTTTCATTAAAACTAATATGTTGAAAGTTTTGTTACGTTTGGAGTTAAGGAAGGGTTAGAATAAAATATTTTATGAACAGACATGAAAAGTTTTGGGAACTTCGTATACTTTCATTAATATCTCGAACACGGCTGGGATATCGTGGTAAGTGGATAGAAACTATTTGAAAGCTTACTAAATTCTCTACAAAAAAGATTCTAAAACTATTTTTGATTAGATTATGTCAATCGGAGAAATAAGTGCTTAAAACTTCAAATACGTCTGTTTTGTTCTTATGAACGGGTTTTAGCGCGGTTCCTCCCTCCCCCATAGGGAGGAACCCCGCTTATAAGGTTGATACAATGAAACAATCCGGAAGTGCCGACTAGAAAATTTTGCGTTTCAGAACCCCTAGAAACCGAAAATAACGGTGGTTCAAATTTGTATATATATATATGTATATATTTATTTATATATATATATATATATATATATATATATATATATATTTGTCTGTTCGCTCTCTAAATAGAAGACGAATGGTCCGATTTTGATGAAATTTGGTACAAAAATCTGTCGTCCAATTTGAAAGGTCAAGTTCGTTAACCAGCAAAATCCGCCCACTGGAAGATGGCGTTTGGGGCGAAATTCGCGCAAAAAAAATCGTAACGCTTACGTTTTTGAGTTCATAAGCTTGTAAGGACTCTTTTTATATGCCTCTTGGGCTAGGAAAACGAATGAAACCATTTTCAAGGCGATAGCTTTAACCGTTTTCGAGAAAATTGGAAAAATAGTTTTTGAATACCGTTTTTGGTTTGGGTACTTAGAATCACGGGATTCAGTTGAAACATTATCTGCATGTTCTTCTTTCATTAAAACTAATATGTTGAAAGTTTTGTTACGTTTGGAGTTAAGGAAGGGTTAGAATAAAATATTTTATTAACAGACATGAAAAGTTGTGGGAACTTTGTATACTTTCATTAATATCTCGAACACGGTTGGGAAATCGTGGTAAGTAGATAGAAGCTATTTGAAAGCTTACTAAAGTTTCTACAAAAAAGATTCTAAAACTATTTTTGATTAGGTTATGTCAATCGGAGAAATAAGTGCTTAAATCTTCAAATACGTCTGTTTTTTTCTTATGAACGGGTTTTTGTCGTTCTTTTTGTAATTTTTGTCTCTTTCCCTAGGTTTTTTATTGCTTTTTATTTTTGTAATTTCTTATGTTGGGAAAATGTATTTGTATGTAAAACAGGATAGGAAAAATGAGACCAATTTTCTGTTGCTAGAAATAATGCAAATTTTGGGAACTTTGTATACTTCCATTAATATCTTGAAAACGATTGAAAATCTTGGGAAGGTTACCATTCGAAAGCTTACTAAATGGTCTACAAAAAAGGTTTTGAGGAAAGTTTTGAATAAGCGATGTCAATCGGATGAAATAAGTGCTTAAACTTTGAAGTAATTGATTTCGTTTATTTCATACGATTCTTTTGGTCTGTTTTTATTCCTATTTTTTCATTTCTTATGGTTGGATAATGTATTTGACAATAAAACAGATTAATTAAAATAAGAAAAACAATTCATTGTTAGAAATATATCAGGCTGTACCGTATGAAATGTCAGTTTTGGATTTGCCGATTTCCTTCAAATGTCTTGAAACTGTCGAGGCTCCTAATCCGAGTTCTTTGGCATATTCCCTATTGTTTGCTATTGCTTATAGTAGTCAAATGTATTTGCCAATAACACAGGATACGGGCGCTAATGACCCAGAAGTAGATGCGCCCTAAAAAAAAAAAACAAAAAAAAACAGGATACGTAAAATTAGAATATTTTATTTTTGCGGAATCTTGGGATTCTCAGATCCCGTATGAATATCTATTAGGCCCTCTTCGTATATTTTCATTAATATCTCAAAAAGGGTTAGGAAATCGTGGAAAAATGTTTTGAAGAAATGTTTGATGGGGTCGTCACATTAGGAGAAATAAGTGCTTAAAACTTAGTTAGTTAGTTTCGTTTATTTAAACGGATCTATTTGTGTGTTTCCCGCAGTTTTTTCACTGCTCGTCATTTTTGTAATTTCTTATAGTAGTCAAATGTATTTGTCAGTAAACAGGATACGTATAATTAGAAGCAATATTTTGTTTGTTATGTTAGAATTCGAAGATGCCGTACGAATATCTAGATATTACCTGTGGGTTAATATGTTTTTTGAGTTGAAGCTTTAAAGCCTCAACAGGAATATTTGTGTAATCACCCTTCACAGTTAATTTATTAGAATCATGAGTGACCGTTTTTGTGTTACAACTAACAATCTTTGAAAACGAAGTTTAACTATCCTTGTTATTGTTATTTGCCTTCTGTTTGGCCGAAATTTTCTATTCGTGGTGTAATTCTCCTTGAATTTTTTGACTAGATCAAGAACCTATTTTAAGCACTCTTAAATTCCTTAATTTAATTCAGGAAGTTTATCAAGCTTGACATAATCACTTTTGGGTTAATACGGGTGGTCTATACCGAGTCCTTTGTTTGTAAACACAAAGAGCTTTCTGAGTAACGGTAAAGGGCAGTAAAAGTATATGACGACTACCTGGAAGTAGACCCTGCATACAGAGAATTGCAATACGAGACCTCATTCATTCTTTCACCAGCTACCGTGTAACACCTTAGATCTGTTTATATTGTTTTACTCAGTGTGAACAAGTGTTGAAAGTGCCTAAAATTTTATATTTTTATTCCTTGTTATTTTTTAATTGCTTAGAGTTGGATAATGTATTTGAAAATAAAACAGGTTAAGAAAAATAAGAAATCAATTTAATGTTAGAGATATGGATTTCCAAGATTTAGCTTTTCAACTGCCTAGCGTCCTTCCTAGGGAGGGTTGTTTGTCTTTGAATTTGGTACTTAGAATTATGGGATACAGTTGAAACATTTTCTGCGTGTTCGAATTTCATCAACACTAATATGTTGAAATTTTTGTTACGTTTAGGGTAAAGGAAGAGTTAGAATAAAATATTTTATTAACAGACAAAAAAAGTTTTGGTAACTTTGTATACTTTCGTTAGTATCTCGAAAACCGTTGACAATCTTGTGAAGCGGAAGATTACCATTCGAAAGCTTACTAAATGCTCTACAAAAAAGGTTCTGTACATGGACGTATATAAAAACAATTTCGGGGGGGGGGGGGCTGAGACCATTTCCAGGGTATGGAATACTAAATATTTAGAGCTTGGAATAGTTTTAGGCAACTAAAACGCTATTACACGTAAAATAAAATATGTTTTATGAACTAAGTGATCTTATTTAATTTATTTTTAAGGGTTTTACGAGAAGTTTTCATCATTAATTCAAAATTTCGGGACAGGGCTGCAGCCCCCCCTCATATAAGCCCATGCTTCTGTACCCTCTAGAAAGGCTTTATTAAGCATATTTTGTATTGATTTATAGAGCTTTGCTTTAGAATGAGAGCCCGATTGTGTAATTTCCGCATCTGTGTAAAAGTTAATTACTGTCGGTGTCCCTGACGCCTTAATATCACTTTTATTCGAGATATTCGAGAGGATTTTGACAATTTTCACGAGATATATAAAAAAAAATAAGTTTATTTCTTTTCTAAGCTTATCAAATGGCTCTAGGGACATGAACGGAACCGCGCTAAGATGCTGCAGTTCCTGCGAGTCGGACTTTTTGTCGTTCTTTTTAGCGCGGTTCCTCCCTCCCCCATAGGGAGGGACCCCGCTTATAGGGTTGGTACAATGAAACAAACTGGAAGTGCCGACTAGAAAATTTCGCGTTTCAGAACCCCTAGAGACCGAAAATAACGGTGGTTAAAATTTGTATATATATATATGTATATATTTATTTATATATATATATATATATATATATATATATATATATATATATATATATATATATATATTTGTCTGTTCGCGGATTTCTGGCTTCCCTGATGGTCCGAGTTTGATGAAATTTGGTACAAAAATCTGTCGTCCAATTTGAAAGGTCAAGTTCGTTAACCAGCAAAATCCGCACACTGGAAGATGGCGTTTGGGGCGAAATTCGCGCAAAAAAAATCGTAACGCTTACGTTTTTGAGTTCATAAGCTTGTAAGTACTCGTTTTATAGGCTTCTTTGGCTAGTAAAACGAATGAAACCATTTTCAAGGCGATAGCTTTAACCGTTTTTGAGAAAATTGGAAAAATACTTTTTGAATACCGTTTTTGGTTTGGGTACTTAGAATCATGGGATTCAGTTGAAACATTATCTGCATGTTTTACTATCATTAAAACTAATATGTTGAAATTTTGGTTACGTTTGGAGTTAAGGAAGGGTTAGAATAAAATATTTTATTAACAGACATAAAAAGTTTTGGTAACTCTGTATATTTTCCTTAATATCTCGAAAAAGGTTGAGAATCTTGGCAAACGAAAGAATACCATTAGAAAGCTTACTAAATGCTCTACAAAAAAGGTTCTAATGAAAGTTTTGATTAGGCGATGTCAATCGGAGAAATAAGTGCTTAAAACATTAAAGTAATGGATTTTGCTTATTCGAACTGTTCTTTTTGTCTGTTTTTATTCCTAGTTATTTTTTAATTGCTTATATTGGATAATGTATTTTACAATAAAACAGATTAGGCAAAATAAGAAAAACAATTCATTGTTAGAAACATAGCTTGCCAAGAGAAAAAGATTCCATGACGTCTTTTGAATATTTTCAATTGCCTTTATGCTGTTGGTTTTTTTATTTTATTTTTTAATTGATTTTATCTGTAGAATTATTACTATAGTAAAAGAACACAGGAATATGTGAAAATTTTTGATATTTTCCAATTCATTGAAACGTATGAAATGAAGTACCGCTAGAAGAGGTTTCTAGGGTCTTGCGGACCCGACCCTAACCCCAGGTATAGCCATAAAACCCTTTGAACAAAGGCCGAGGAAAATATTATCTGTTTCTATTCTATGCTTTTCAAATGAGAATAGGGATATGAACAAGAACCGGGGTCTCCCGTGGTCTAATGGCTAGCGCCTTGGATTCATAAGCGGGAGATGGTGGGTTCGATTCCCAACCTCCGGCAGGAATTTTATCATCCCACGGCTCGCTGGTAAAATTCGTCGCTAAACCCTAGATGTCGGCGCTAATGACCTAGATGTAGATGAGCCGTAAAAAAAAAAAGAAAAAAAAGAACTGGAACCGCGCTAAGATGACGCAGTTCCTGCGAGTCGGACTTTTGTAATTTTTGTCTCCTTCCCTTCGTTTTTTATTGCTTTTAGCACTTTCCTCCGAAGGAAAGTAGCTATTGAGGTTGGACTCATGACGGAATTTTTGAAAAATTTCTTCAAATCTTTATCGATCCTACCTAGTAGACACCGAAAATGACCCCCGTTAAAATTTATATATATCTATATATATATATATATATATATATATATATATATATATATATGCATATATATATATGTGTCTGTTAACACGATAGCGGCCAGAGTTTTTGTTTTTTCGTCACGAAACTTGGTATATAGCATTCAATTAGCAAACGATTGAACGAGTTCGTTAACCACCAAAGTCGGTCCACCGGAAGGGGGGGTTTACCCAGAACCCAAAACACTTATTTGACTATGTCAGCCGTAATATTTGTTATATTTCAACGAAACTTGGTATTCGTAGTGTTAATATTGAGAGAAAAGTGAGATATAAAAATGAACTAAATCGGTTCATTAGAAGGGGGGGTTTACTCCGGACCCACAATACCAATTCGCCACTACCAGCCGTGATTTTTGGTATATTTCGACGAAACTCGGTATTCGTAGTGCTAATCCACAGGTAAATATGTTTTGTAAAAATAAACGAAATCGGTTCATTAGGAGGGGGGGTTTACTCCGGACCCACAATACCAATTCGCCACTACCAGCCGTGATTTTTGGTATATTTCGACGAAACTCGGTATTCGTAGTGGTAATCTACAGGTAAATATGTGTTGTAAAAAGAAACTAAATCGGTTCATTAGAAGGGGGGGTTTACTCCGGACCCAAATTCCTAATATACTCATACCGGTCGTAATTTCTGCTATATTGTAACGAAACGCTGTATACGTCGTGGGTAACTCATGAGAAAGAAGTGTTGTAAAAATGAGCTGAATCGTTCAATCGGAAAGCGGGGGTTTAATTTGTAATATATTTGAATAGAAAAGCCGGCAGACGTAGGTTCACAAAGCCGCCGCAAGGAGCGCTTTCTACCACTAGAGTAACTGTATCCTGTTCCTGCGTTAGATCAAAATACGATAATATGAGGATTTTTGTATTTATTACGTAGTGTAGTAGGTACCATGTGTAAACATAACTCTGGATGCAAATTAATAATTGATCAGTTACTCATTACAAAATGAGAACTATTCACGTTTTTAGTTTATTTATGTAGGATATTTTAAGCAAATTGTTCTGGAAAGCAGTCTACACTACCCAAATTCTGAGGAAAGTGCTTAGTTATGCAGCTCCTGCGTGACGGACTTTTTATTTTTGTAATTTCTTATGTTGGGAAAATTTTGTGTGTAAAACAGGATATGAAAAATGAGACCAATTTTCTGTTGCTAGAAATAATGTAAATTTTGGGAACTTTCATTAATATCTCGAGAACGGTTGAAAATCTTGGTAAACGGAAGAATACCATTAGAAAGCTTATTAAATGCTCCACATAAAAGGTTCTAATGAAAGTTTTGATTAGGCGATGACAATCGGAGAAATAAGAGCTTAAAGCTTTAAAGTAATTGATTTCGCTTATTCGAACTGTTCTTTCTGTCTGTTTTTAATTCCTTGTTATTTTTTAATTGCTTATAGTTGGATAATGTATTCGAAAATAAAACAGGTTCCAAGATTCCAAGACCTTGTAACTAGCGGGACGGTTTCTAGTGTTGCCGACCCTTCCAGGTAAGATTGTAAATCCTACCTTTCAAGACTGGTGGAACCAAAATAATAGCTGTCGGGGTTCGGTCACTGCTACTTCGGTCACCCTTCATCAGGGCTGTAAATACAAGTAGGACATATTTAACACTAATATATGCACATATCAATGTAAATATACCAAACATATATATATATATATATATATATATAATATATATATATTTATATATATAATATATATATATATTTATATATAAGCATATACACATACACATATACACGCACACATATGTACATATATATGCCCACATACATACACATATGGGGTATGTATTATTAAGTTGCAGTGACCGAACCCGGACAAACCCTACCTTACATCATCAACGGTCAACGATCTCCTGTCAACAAAATAATAACTGCTTCTATTTTAATCATTCGAAATTAGACTAGGGATAAGAACGGAACCGCGCTAAGATGAGGCAGTTCCTGCGGGTCGGACTTTTGAGTTCATAAGCTTGTAAGTACTCTTTTTATAGGCTTCTTGGGCTAGGAAAACGAATGAAACCATTTTCAAGGCGATAGCTTTAACCGTTTTCGAGAAAACTGGAAAAAAAATTTTGAATGCCGTTTTTGGTTTGGGTACTTAGAGTCATGGGATTCAGTTGAAACATTTACTGCATGTTCTACTTTCATTAAAACTAATATGCTGAAATTTTGGTTGCGTTTGGAGTTAAGGAAGGGTTAGAATAAAATATTTTATTAACAGACATAAAAAAGTTTTGGTAACTTTTTATACTTTCCTTAATATCTCGAAAAAGGTTGAGAATTTTGGTAAACGGAGGGTTACCATGCGAAAGCTTACTAAATGTTCTACAAAAAAGATTCTGAAACAATTTTTGATTAGGCTACGTCAATCGGAGAAATAAGTGCTTAAACTTTGAAGTAATTGATTTCGTTTATTCGAACGGTTCTTTTTGTGTGTTTTTATTCCTAATTATTCTTTAATCGCTTAAAGTTGGATAATGTATTTGACAATAAAACAGAATAATTAAAATAAAAACAATTCATTATTAAAAATATATCAGCTGTACCGTATGAAATGTCAGTTTTGGATTTGTCGATTTCCTTCAAATGTCTTGAAACTGTCGAGGCTCCTACTCCGAGTTCTTTGGCATATTCCCTAGTGTTTTTAATTGCTTATAGTAGTCAAATGTATTTGTCAATAACACAGGATACGTATAATTAGAATCAATATTTTGTTTGTTAGAATTCGAAGATGCCGTAAGAATATCTAGATTACAGTACTGGTGTTGATTTCGTTCTTTAGAATTGTTCTTGGTATTCCCTATTTTCATCTGTTACCCATAGTTTTTTGTTGTTAGTGTTGCTAGTAGTTTTTTCTTATTGATTATAGAATATAAATCTATTTGGCTATAAAACAGGATACGTAAAGTTAGTGACAATATTTCGGAGATTTCTGAGCGAAATACTTTTAAGATTTTCTACCACCACGAACGGCTTTTTTCCTCTATCTTTATCCACTAGATAGGCTTTATTTTGCATATTATTCTATATAAGTTTTATTCAGCAGGGGATTCTGATGAAATGTCGTGTTTTTGCTGTGGATTTTAAATACGATGTATCTAAGATTGGATAACATTAGCGAGTCTACATAGTTAAGAACCGACGACAGAGGATTACTTCTTGCTATGATTTAGTCTATATATGCATATTAAGTCCTAAATCTAAAAAATAAACTTCACAACGGTTAGATACTATGAGCGAATATGGCGGTTCAATGCCCGTAGAAACAAGGGGGCCGCCGGAAATTTACCTGCTAAGAGTTAATCCTCAAGAGCTGTAAATATACCCCAGGTATCTGCCGACACAAATACAAAGCCTAGGCGGAGAGCACTCCAAAAACTCAGATCCAAACATAAGGTTATATACTAAATATTCATAAAGACTACTTAGTTGTAAACCGATTCATCAATTAGCAATCAATAGTTTTCAACAAAGGTTATATACTAAATATTGATAAAAAGTATTTAATTAGAAAAAAAACAATATTCCACAAGACTTGTTTTTGGTCCATTTGTGTCTACTCCATAGACTTAATTAGGTATATTATTCTATTGTAGTTGGGCAACTAAACTTTGTTTTATTTTGTTAAATAAAGTTTTTTTTCTTGACTTGTTATTCGTCAAGACTTTTATTTGTCCTTGTGTATTTACTAGATAGGCTTTATTCGGCATATTATTCTATATAGGCTATATTAGGCAGGGTATTCTACTCAATCTTGTGTACTTCTTCTTGATGCTTCTGTACATGGGCGTATATAAAAACAATTTCGGGGGGGGGGCTGAGAACATTTCCAGGGTATGGAATACTAAATATTTAGAGCTTGGAATAGTTTTAGGCAACTAACTAACTAATTACACGTAAAATAAAATATGTTTTATGAACTAAGTGATCTTATTTAATTTATTTTTAAGGGTTTTACGAGAAGTTTTTATCATCAATTCAAAATTTCGGGAGGGGCTGCAGCCCCCTCAGCCCCCCCCCTCATATACGCCCATGCTTCTGAATCCTCTAGAAAGGCTTTATTAGGCATATTTTGTATTGATTTATAGAGCTTTGCTTTAGAATGAGAGCCAGATTCTGTAACTTCCGCTTATGTGTAAAAGTTAGCTACTGTCGGTGTCCCTGACGCCTTAATATCACTTTTATTCGAGATGTTCGAGAGGATTTTGACAATTTTCACGATATATATAAAAAAAAAATAAGTTTATTTCTTTTCTAAGCTTATCAAATGGCACTAGGGACATGAACGGAACCGAGCTAAGATGCTGCAGTTCCTGCGAGTCGGACTTTCTTCGTCTTCCCGCGGTGTGCTTGATTGTATTTCCTCGGTCAATCTTCCTTTAACCGTCCTGAATGCGGGCCTTGGGCATATATAAGGGGGCTGATGGGGCTGCAGCATCCCCGAAATTTTGATTTGATCGGTAAAAATTTCATAAAGCCCTTAGAAATAAATTAAATAAGATCATTTAGTTCATAAAATATATTCTATTTTGGGTGTAATAGCGTTTAAGTTGGCTAAAACTCTTCCAAGATCTAAATTGTTAGTATTCCATTCACCGGAAATAATCTCAGCCCCCCACCTCCGAAATTATTTTATTTATATGCCCATGGTACAGCTGGCAGTTCTTCAAAAGGTGTTAAATTAAAACAAATTACATTTCCCAAATATTATCTGTTTCTATTCTAAGATTTTCAGATGACACAAGGGATATGAACGGAACCGCGCTAAGATGATGCAGTTTCTGCGAGTCGGACTTTTTTGTAACATAACGCGGTATACGTCGTATCTCATGAGAAAGGAGTGTTGTAAAAATGACCTAAATTGGTCAATCGGAAAAAGGGTTTACTTTAAACTATGTTTCGGTTGAATAAACCCGCCAGATGTAGGTTCTCAAAGCTGCCGCTTGGACCGTTTTTTTGTACTAAGGGGGTTGTATCCTGTTCCTGCGACAAATCGTAATACGGAAATATGAGGTTTTTGTGTGTTAATTATGTAGTGTCGAACCATGTATAAACATAACTCTGGAAGAAAATTAATAATTGAACAATTGCTCATTACAAGGTATAAGTGTACTTCTATACCGTCAGGTGTAAACAATGATTATAAAGAGAAGAATAAATGACAAAGATAAATATCTTGGCTACTAGCTGTATTGTCGACACTTAAATACCATGAGATATAAACATTGATTATTTGCTAGTTCCAACAGAATAACTTCATTTATCGTTGGAGTTTTAACAGTTCTAATTTTCTCTTTCAATATGGGGGACTGGTTAAAAGTTGAAGTTATAGAACTTATTTGTACAGAAGTAAACCGGAGCTGTGGGACGTTAAGTGTATTACGTATTAAGATAAAATAATAAAAACATCATGATTTAACGGAAATGGCTGAAGCATTTAGTACAACAACCCTAGAAATTTAAAAACAATTAAAGAAACCAATTAAATTGTGAAGTATATCAAGTGTACAGTTTTAAAACATAGTTCATATTAATAATGTTTCATCATGTAAAGACCTACTCCCCAGATGCTAAAAAGTCTGACTCGCAGGAACTGCATCATCTTAGCACAGTTCCGTTCTTATCTTTTCTTAAGTTGGAAAGATTGACCTGGAACAGTTATAATTTTGGTTAGACCTTTCACGAAATAATTTATAATCCCAAATAGGTCACGGTTGCAAGGGTCCATACCTCATACCTGGCCTTGTGAAGGTTCGCCCTAGAAACACACTACTTACTATTTCTTATTTTCCTTTACTATAATACTAATTTACAGATAAATTCAATTTAAAACAACAAAAATTCAATAAAAAAGTAACTTGAACAAAGACAAAAACCCGTTCAAAAGAACTAAAAAAAAACACATTTGAAGTTTTAAGCATTTATTTCTGATTGACAACGCCTAATCGAAAATTGCTTCAAAATTTTTTTTTTTTTTTTTTTTTTTTTTTTTTTTTTTTTTTTTTTTTTTTTTTTTTTTTTTTTTAGAGAATTTAGTAAGCTTTCGAATGGTAACCTTCCGTTTACCAAAATTCCAAGCCGTTTCCTTGATAGTAAGCTTTCGAACGGTAATGATCCGCTTAAAAAGATTCCGAACTGTCCCCAAAACTTTTCTTGTCTATTAATAAAATATTTTATTCTAATCCTTCCTAAACTCCAAATGTTACGAAAATTTAGTCAAAATGTACCAAAATTTAGTCATCTTTCTTTATATGAATTCCAAACATGCAGAAAATTTTTTAACTGAGTCCTATGATTTTAAGTACTCAAACCAAAAACGTATTTCAACCATGGGCGTATATAAGGGGGGGGGGGCTGCAGCCCCTCTCGAAATTTCGATTGTTCAGTTCGGCTCTGAGAAATGGGGGGCCCGGCTCTGGTCCTGGGCCCGGGTCTGGGATGTGGCGGCCCTGGGTAATGAAACAAAAAATATCGTGTACCATTGAATACTACAATAAA
>OX328123.1:36923825-36977353 GCA_946811695.1 Gonocerus acuteangulatus
TTTTGAATACCGTTTTTGGTTTGGGTACTTAGAATCACGGGATTCAGTTGAAACATTATCTGCATGTTCTTCTTTCATTAAAACTAATATGTTGAAAGTTTTGTTACGTTTGGAGTTAAGGAAGGGTTAGAATAAAATATTTTATTAACAGACATGAAAAGTTGTGGGAACTTTGTATACTTTCATTAATATCTCGAACACGGTTGGGAAATCGTGGTAAGTAGATAGAAGCTATTTGAAAGCTTACTAAAGTTTCTACAAAAAAGATTCTAAAACTATTTTTGATTAGGTTATGTCAATCGGAGAAATAAGTGCTTAAATCTTCAAATACGTCTGTTTTTTTCTTATGAACGGGTTTTTGTCGTTCTTTTTGTAATTTTTGTCTCTTTCCCTAGGTTTTTTATTGCTTTTTATTTTTGTAATTTCTTATGTTGGGAAAATGTATTTGTATGTAAAACAGGATAGGAAAAATGAGACCAATTTTCTGTTGCTAGAAATAATGCAAATTTTGGGAACTTTGTATACTTCCATTAATATCTTGAAAACGATTGAAAATCTTGGGAAGGTTACCATTCGAAAGCTTACTAAATGGTCTACAAAAAAGGTTTTGAGGAAAGTTTTGAATAAGCGATGTCAATCGGATGAAATAAGTGCTTAAACTTTGAAGTAATTGATTTCGTTTATTTCATACGATTCTTTTGGTCTGTTTTTATTCCTATTTTTTCATTTCTTATGGTTGGATAATGTATTTGACAATAAAACAGATTAATTAAAATAAGAAAAACAATTCATTGTTAGAAATATATCAGGCTGTACCGTATGAAATGTCAGTTTTGGATTTGCCGATTTCCTTCAAATGTCTTGAAACTGTCGAGGCTCCTAATCCGAGTTCTTTGGCATATTCCCTATTGTTTGCTATTGCTTATAGTAGTCAAATGTATTTGCCAATAACACAGGATACGGGCGCTAATGACCCAGAAGTAGATGCGCCCTAAAAAAAAAAAACAAAAAAAAACAGGATACGTAAAATTAGAATATTTTATTTTTGCGGAATCTTGGGATTCTCAGATCCCGTATGAATATCTATTAGGCCCTCTTCGTATATTTTCATTAATATCTCAAAAAGGGTTAGGAAATCGTGGAAAAATGTTTTGAAGAAATGTTTGATGGGGTCGTCACATTAGGAGAAATAAGTGCTTAAAACTTAGTTAGTTAGTTTCGTTTATTTAAACGGATCTATTTGTGTGTTTCCCGCAGTTTTTTCACTGCTCGTCATTTTTGTAATTTCTTATAGTAGTCAAATGTATTTGTCAGTAAACAGGATACGTATAATTAGAAGCAATATTTTGTTTGTTAGAATTCGAAGATGCCGTACGAATATCTAGATATTACCTGTGGGTTAATATGTTTTTTGAGTTGAAGCTTTAAAGCCTCAACAGGAATATTTGTGTAATCACCCTTCACAGTTAATTTATTAGAATCATGAGTGACCGTTTTTGTGTTACAACTAACAATCTTTGAAAACGAAGTTTAACTATCCTTGTTATTGTTATTTGCCTTCTGTTTGGCCGAAATTTTCTATTCGTGGTGTAATTCTCCTTGAATTTTTTGACTAGATCAAGAACCTATTTTAAGCACTCTTAAATTCCTTAATTTAATTCAGGAAGTTTATCAAGCTTGACATAATCACTTTTGGGTTAATACGGGTGGTCTATACCGAGTCCTTTGTTTGTAAACACAAAGAGCTTTCTGAGTAACGGTAAAGGGCAGTAAAAGTATATGACGACTACCTGGAAGTAGACCCTGCATACAGAGAATTGCAATACGAGACCTCATTCATTCTTTCACCAGCTACCGTGTAACACCTTAGATCTGTTTATATTGTTTTACTCAGTGTGAACAAGTGTTGAAAGTGCCTAAAATTTTATATTTTTATTCCTTGTTATTTTTTAATTGCTTAGAGTTGGATAATGTATTTGAAAATAAAACAGGTTAAGAAAAATAAGAAATCAATTTAATGTTAGAGATATGGATTTCCAAGATTTAGCTTTTCAACTGCCTAGCGTCCTTCCTAGGGAGGGTTGTTTGTCTTTGAATTTGGTACTTAGAATTATGGGATACAGTTGAAACATTTTCTGCGTGTTCGAATTTCATCAACACTAATATGTTGAAATTTTTGTTACGTTTAGGGTAAAGGAAGAGTTAGAATAAAATATTTTATTAACAGACAAAAAAAGTTTTGGTAACTTTGTATACTTTCGTTAGTATCTCGAAAACCGTTGACAATCTTGTGAAGCGGAAGATTACCATTCGAAAGCTTACTAAATGCTCTACAAAAAAGGTTCTGTACATGGACGTATATAAAAACAATTTCGGGGGGGGGGGGGCTGAGACCATTTCCAGGGTATGGAATACTAAATATTTAGAGCTTGGAATAGTTTTAGGCAACTAAAACGCTATTACACGTAAAATAAAATATGTTTTATGAACTAAGTGATCTTATTTAATTTATTTTTAAGGGTTTTACGAGAAGTTTTCATCATTAATTCAAAATTTCGGGACAGGGCTGCAGCCCCCCCTCATATAAGCCCATGCTTCTGTACCCTCTAGAAAGGCTTTATTAAGCATATTTTGTATTGATTTATAGAGCTTTGCTTTAGAATGAGAGCCCGATTGTGTAATTTCCGCATCTGTGTAAAAGTTAATTACTGTCGGTGTCCCTGACGCCTTAATATCACTTTTATTCGAGATATTCGAGAGGATTTTGACAATTTTCACGAGATATATAAAAAAAAATAAGTTTATTTCTTTTCTAAGCTTATCAAATGGCTCTAGGGACATGAACGGAACCGCGCTAAGATGCTGCAGTTCCTGCGAGTCGGACTTTTTGTCGTTCTTTTTAGCGCGGTTCCTCCCTCCCCCATAGGGAGGGACCCCGCTTATAGGGTTGGTACAATGAAACAAACTGGAAGTGCCGACTAGAAAATTTCGCGTTTCAGAACCCCTAGAGACCGAAAATAACGGTGGTTAAAATTTGTATATATATATATGTATATATTTATTTATATATATATATATATATATATATATATATATATATATATATATATATATATATATATTTGTCTGTTCGCGGATTTCTGGCTTCCCTGATGGTCCGAGTTTGATGAAATTTGGTACAAAAATCTGTCGTCCAATTTGAAAGGTCAAGTTCGTTAACCAGCAAAATCCGCACACTGGAAGATGGCGTTTGGGGCGAAATTCGCGCAAAAAAAATCGTAACGCTTACGTTTTTGAGTTCATAAGCTTGTAAGTACTCGTTTTATAGGCTTCTTTGGCTAGTAAAACGAATGAAACCATTTTCAAGGCGATAGCTTTAACCGTTTTTGAGAAAATTGGAAAAATACTTTTTGAATACCGTTTTTGGTTTGGGTACTTAGAATCATGGGATTCAGTTGAAACATTATCTGCATGTTTTACTATCATTAAAACTAATATGTTGAAATTTTGGTTACGTTTGGAGTTAAGGAAGGGTTAGAATAAAATATTTTATTAACAGACATAAAAAGTTTTGGTAACTCTGTATATTTTCCTTAATATCTCGAAAAAGGTTGAGAATCTTGGCAAACGAAAGAATACCATTAGAAAGCTTACTAAATGCTCTACAAAAAAGGTTCTAATGAAAGTTTTGATTAGGCGATGTCAATCGGAGAAATAAGTGCTTAAAACATTAAAGTAATGGATTTTGCTTATTCGAACTGTTCTTTTTGTCTGTTTTTATTCCTAGTTATTTTTTAATTGCTTATATTGGATAATGTATTTTACAATAAAACAGATTAGGCAAAATAAGAAAAACAATTCATTGTTAGAAACATAGCTTGCCAAGAGAAAAAGATTCCATGACGTCTTTTGAATATTTTCAATTGCCTTTATGCTGTTGGTTTTTTTATTTTATTTTTTAATTGATTTTATCTGTAGAATTATTACTATAGTAAAAGAACACAGGAATATGTGAAAATTTTTGATATTTTCCAATTCATTGAAACGTATGAAATGAAGTACCGCTAGAAGAGGTTTCTAGGGTCTTGCGGACCCGACCCTAACCCCAGGTATAGCCATAAAACCCTTTGAACAAAGGCCGAGGAAAATATTATCTGTTTCTATTCTATGCTTTTCAAATGAGAATAGGGATATGAACAAGAACCGGGGTCTCCCGTGGTCTAATGGCTAGCGCCTTGGATTCATAAGCGGGAGATGGTGGGTTCGATTCCCAACCTCCGGCAGGAATTTTATCATCCCACGGCTCGCTGGTAAAATTCGTCGCTAAACCCTAGATGTCGGCGCTAATGACCTAGATGTAGATGAGCCGTAAAAAAAAAAAGAAAAAAAAGAACTGGAACCGCGCTAAGATGACGCAGTTCCTGCGAGTCGGACTTTTGTAATTTTTGTCTCCTTCCCTTCGTTTTTTATTGCTTTTAGCACTTTCCTCCGAAGGAAAGTAGCTATTGAGGTTGGACTCATGACGGAATTTTTGAAAAATTTCTTCAAATCTTTATCGATCCTACCTAGTAGACACCGAAAATGACCCCCGTTAAAATTTATATATATCTATATATATATATATATATATATATATATATATATATATATATATATATATATATATGCATATATATATATGTGTCTGTTAACACGATAGCGGCCAGAGTTTTTGTTTTTTCGTCACGAAACTTGGTATATAGCATTCAATTAGCAAACGATTGAACGAGTTCGTTAACCACCAAAGTCGGTCCACCGGAAGGGGGGGTTTACCCAGAACCCAAAACACTTATTTGACTATGTCAGCCGTAATATTTGTTATATTTCAACGAAACTTGGTATTCGTAGTGTTAATATTGAGAGAAAAGTGAGATATAAAAATGAACTAAATCGGTTCATTAGAAGGGGGGGTTTACTCCGGACCCACAATACCAATTCGCCACTACCAGCCGTGATTTTTGGTATATTTCGACGAAACTCGGTATTCGTAGTGCTAATCCACAGGTAAATATGTTTTGTAAAAATAAACGAAATCGGTTCATTAGGAGGGGGGGTTTACTCCGGACCCACAATACCAATTCGCCACTACCAGCCGTGATTTTTGGTATATTTCGACGAAACTCGGTATTCGTAGTGGTAATCTACAGGTAAATATGTGTTGTAAAAAGAAACTAAATCGGTTCATTAGAAGGGGGGGTTTACTCCGGACCCAAATTCCTAATATACTCATACCGGTCGTAATTTCTGCTATATTGTAACGAAACGCTGTATACGTCGTGGGTAACTCATGAGAAAGAAGTGTTGTAAAAATGAGCTGAATCGTTCAATCGGAAAGCGGGGGTTTAATTTGTAATATATTTGAATAGAAAAGCCGGCAGACGTAGGTTCACAAAGCCGCCGCAAGGAGCGCTTTCTACCACTAGAGTAACTGTATCCTGTTCCTGCGTTAGATCAAAATACGATAATATGAGGATTTTTGTATTTATTACGTAGTGTAGTAGGTACCATGTGTAAACATAACTCTGGATGCAAATTAATAATTGATCAGTTACTCATTACAAAATGAGAACTATTCACGTTTTTAGTTTATTTATGTAGGATATTTTAAGCAAATTGTTCTGGAAAGCAGTCTACACTACCCAAATTCTGAGGAAAGTGCTTAGTTATGCAGCTCCTGCGTGACGGACTTTTTATTTTTGTAATTTCTTATGTTGGGAAAATTTTGTGTGTAAAACAGGATATGAAAAATGAGACCAATTTTCTGTTGCTAGAAATAATGTAAATTTTGGGAACTTTCATTAATATCTCGAGAACGGTTGAAAATCTTGGTAAACGGAAGAATACCATTAGAAAGCTTATTAAATGCTCCACATAAAAGGTTCTAATGAAAGTTTTGATTAGGCGATGACAATCGGAGAAATAAGAGCTTAAAGCTTTAAAGTAATTGATTTCGCTTATTCGAACTGTTCTTTCTGTCTGTTTTTAATTCCTTGTTATTTTTTAATTGCTTATAGTTGGATAATGTATTCGAAAATAAAACAGGTTCCAAGATTCCAAGACCTTGTAACTAGCGGGACGGTTTCTAGTGTTGCCGACCCTTCCAGGTAAGATTGTAAATCCTACCTTTCAAGACTGGTGGAACCAAAATAATAGCTGTCGGGGTTCGGTCACTGCTACTTCGGTCACCCTTCATCAGGGCTGTAAATACAAGTAGGACATATTTAACACTAATATATGCACATATCAATGTAAATATACCAAACATATATATATATATATATATATATATAATATATATATATTTATATATATAATATATATATATATTTATATATAAGCATATACACATACACATATACACGCACACATATGTACATATATATGCCCACATACATACACATATGGGGTATGTATTATTAAGTTGCAGTGACCGAACCCGGACAAACCCTACCTTACATCATCAACGGTCAACGATCTCCTGTCAACAAAATAATAACTGCTTCTATTTTAATCATTCGAAATTAGACTAGGGATAAGAACGGAACCGCGCTAAGATGAGGCAGTTCCTGCGGGTCGGACTTTTGAGTTCATAAGCTTGTAAGTACTCTTTTTATAGGCTTCTTGGGCTAGGAAAACGAATGAAACCATTTTCAAGGCGATAGCTTTAACCGTTTTCGAGAAAACTGGAAAAAAAATTTTGAATGCCGTTTTTGGTTTGGGTACTTAGAGTCATGGGATTCAGTTGAAACATTTACTGCATGTTCTACTTTCATTAAAACTAATATGCTGAAATTTTGGTTGCGTTTGGAGTTAAGGAAGGGTTAGAATAAAATATTTTATTAACAGACATAAAAAAGTTTTGGTAACTTTTTATACTTTCCTTAATATCTCGAAAAAGGTTGAGAATTTTGGTAAACGGAGGGTTACCATGCGAAAGCTTACTAAATGTTCTACAAAAAAGATTCTGAAACAATTTTTGATTAGGCTACGTCAATCGGAGAAATAAGTGCTTAAACTTTGAAGTAATTGATTTCGTTTATTCGAACGGTTCTTTTTGTGTGTTTTTATTCCTAATTATTCTTTAATCGCTTAAAGTTGGATAATGTATTTGACAATAAAACAGAATAATTAAAATAAAAACAATTCATTATTAAAAATATATCAGCTGTACCGTATGAAATGTCAGTTTTGGATTTGTCGATTTCCTTCAAATGTCTTGAAACTGTCGAGGCTCCTACTCCGAGTTCTTTGGCATATTCCCTAGTGTTTTTAATTGCTTATAGTAGTCAAATGTATTTGTCAATAACACAGGATACGTATAATTAGAATCAATATTTTGTTTGTTAGAATTCGAAGATGCCGTAAGAATATCTAGATTACAGTACTGGTGTTGATTTCGTTCTTTAGAATTGTTCTTGGTATTCCCTATTTTCATCTGTTACCCATAGTTTTTTGTTGTTAGTGTTGCTAGTAGTTTTTTCTTATTGATTATAGAATATAAATCTATTTGGCTATAAAACAGGATACGTAAAGTTAGTGACAATATTTCGGAGATTTCTGAGCGAAATACTTTTAAGATTTTCTACCACCACGAACGGCTTTTTTCCTCTATCTTTATCCACTAGATAGGCTTTATTTTGCATATTATTCTATATAAGTTTTATTCAGCAGGGGATTCTGATGAAATGTCGTGTTTTTGCTGTGGATTTTAAATACGATGTATCTAAGATTGGATAACATTAGCGAGTCTACATAGTTAAGAACCGACGACAGAGGATTACTTCTTGCTATGATTTAGTCTATATATGCATATTAAGTCCTAAATCTAAAAAATAAACTTCACAACGGTTAGATACTATGAGCGAATATGGCGGTTCAATGCCCGTAGAAACAAGGGGGCCTCCGGAAATTTACCTGCTAAGAGTTAATCCTCAAGAGCTGTAAATATACCCCAGGTATCTGCCGACACAAATACAAAGCCTAGGCGGAGAGCACTCCAAAAACTCAGATCCAAACATAAGGTTATATACTAAATATTCATAAAGACTACTTAGTTGTAAACCGATTCATCAATTAGCAATCAATAGTTTTCAACAAAGGTTATATACTAAATATTGATAAAAAGTATTTAATTAGAAAAAAAACAATATTCCACAAGACTTGTTTTTGGTCCATTTGTGTCTACTCCATAGACTTAATTAGGTATATTATTCTATTGTAGTTGGGCAACTAAACTTTGTTTTATTTTGTTAAATAAAGTTTTTTTTCTTGACTTGTTATTCGTCAAGACTTTTATTTGTCCTTGTGTATTTACTAGATAGGCTTTATTCGGCATATTATTCTATATAGGCTATATTAGGCAGGGTATTCTACTCAATCTTGTGTACTTCTTCTTGATGCTTCTGTACATGGGCGTATATAAAAACAATTTCGGGGGGGGGGCTGAGAACATTTCCAGGGTATGGAATACTAAATATTTAGAGCTTGGAATAGTTTTAGGCAACTAACTAACTAATTACACGTAAAATAAAATATGTTTTATGAACTAAGTGATCTTATTTAATTTATTTTTAAGGGTTTTACGAGAAGTTTTTATCATCAATTCAAAATTTCGGGAGGGGCTGCAGCCCCCTCAGCCCCCCCCCCTCATATACGCCCATGCTTCTGAATCCTCTAGAAAGGCTTTATTAGGCATATTTTGTATTGATTTATAGAGCTTTGCTTTAGAATGAGAGCCAGATTCTGTAACTTCCGCTTATGTGTAAAAGTTAGCTACTGTCGGTGTCCCTGACGCCTTAATATCACTTTTATTCGAGATGTTCGAGAGGATTTTGACAATTTTCACGATATATATAAAAAAAAAATAAGTTTATTTCTTTTCTAAGCTTATCAAATGGCACTAGGGACATGAACGGAACCGAGCTAAGATGCTGCAGTTCCTGCGAGTCGGACTTTCTTCGTCTTCCCGCGGTGTGCTTGATTGTATTTCCTCGGTCAATCTTCCTTTAACCGTCCTGAATGCGGGCCTTGGGCATATATAAGGGGGCTGATGGGGCTGCAGCATCCCCGAAATTTTGATTTGATCGGTAAAAATTTCATAAAGCCCTTAGAAATAAATTAAATAAGATCATTTAGTTCATAAAATATATTCTATTTTGGGTGTAATAGCGTTTAAGTTGGCTAAAACTCTTCCAAGATCTAAATTGTTAGTATTCCATTCACCGGAAATAATCTCAGCCCCCCACCTCCGAAATTATTTTATTTATATGCCCATGGTACAGCTGGCAGTTCTTCAAAAGGTGTTAAATTAAAACAAATTACATTTCCCAAATATTATCTGTTTCTATTCTAAGATTTTCAGATGACACAAGGGATATGAACGGAACCGCGCTAAGATGATGCAGTTTCTGCGAGTCGGACTTTTTTGTAACATAACGCGGTATACGTCGTATCTCATGAGAAAGGAGTGTTGTAAAAATGACCTAAATTGGTCAATCGGAAAAAGGGTTTACTTTAAACTATGTTTCGGTTGAATAAACCCGCCAGATGTAGGTTCTCAAAGCTGCCGCTTGGACCGTTTTTTTGTACTAAGGGGGTTGTATCCTGTTCCTGCGACAAATCGTAATACGGAAATATGAGGTTTTTGTGTGTTAATTATGTAGTGTCGAACCATGTATAAACATAACTCTGGAAGAAAATTAATAATTGAACAATTGCTCATTACAAGGTATAAGTGTACTTCTATACCGTCAGGTGTAAACAATGATTATAAAGAGAAGAATAAATGACAAAGATAAATATCTTGGCTACTAGCTGTATTGTCGACACTTAAATACCATGAGATATAAACATTGATTATTTGCTAGTTCCAACAGAATAACTTCATTTATCGTTGGAGTTTTAACAGTTCTAATTTTCTCTTTCAATATGGGGGACTGGTTAAAAGTTGAAGTTATAGAACTTATTTGTACAGAAGTAAACCGGAGCTGTGGGACGTTAAGTGTATTACGTATTAAGATAAAATAATAAAAACATCATGATTTAACGGAAATGGCTGAAGCATTTAGTACAACAACCCTAGAAATTTAAAAACAATTAAAGAAACCAATTAAATTGTGAAGTATATCAAGTGTACAGTTTTAAAACATAGTTCATATTAATAATGTTTCATCATGTAAAGACCTACTCCCCAGATGCTAAAAAGTCTGACTCGCAGGAACTGCATCATCTTAGCACAGTTCCGTTCTTATCTTTTCTTAAGTTGGAAAGATTGACCTGGAACAGTTATAATTTTGGTTAGACCTTTCACGAAATAATTTATAATCCCAAATAGGTCACGGTTGCAAGGGTCCATACCTCATACCTGGCCTTGTGAAGGTTCGCCCTAGAAACACACTACTTACTATTTCTTATTTTCCTTTACTATAATACTAATTTACAGATAAATTCAATTTAAAACAACAAAAATTCAATAAAAAAGTAACTTGAACAAAGACAAAAACCCGTTCAAAAGAACTAAAAAAAAACACATTTGAAGTTTTAAGCATTTATTTCTGATTGACAACGCCTAATCGAAAATTGCTTCAAAATTTTTTTTTTTTTTTTTTTTTTTTTTTTTTTTTTTTTTTTTTTTTTTTTTTTTTTTTTTTTTTTTTAGAGAATTTAGTAAGCTTTCGAATGGTAACCTTCCGTTTACCAAAATTCCAAGCCGTTTCCTTGATAGTAAGCTTTCGAACGGTAATGATCCGCTTAAAAAGATTCCGAACTGTCCCCAAAACTTTTCTTGTCTATTAATAAAATATTTTATTCTAATCCTTCCTAAACTCCAAATGTTACGAAAATTTAGTCAAAATGTACCAAAATTTAGTCATCTTTCTTTATATGAATTCCAAACATGCAGAAAATTTTTTAACTGAGTCCTATGATTTTAAGTACTCAAACCAAAAACGTATTTCAACCATGGGCGTATATAAGGGGGGGGGGGCTGCAGCCCCTCTCGAAATTTCGATTGTTCAGTTCGGCTCTGAGAAATGGGGGGCCCGGCTCTGGTCCTGGGCCCGGGTCTGGGATGTGGCGGCCCTGGGTAATGAAACAAAAAATATCGTGTACCATTGAATACTACAATAAAAATTAAACTTAATTTAGAATAAGTAAAAATAAAATGAAATATAATAAGTAGGTATCATAATAAGAAAACAGATATTGTGATTTTTAGTGACTATTAAAAGAATTTTAAGTTTTATAATTTTTATTTTTTGACATAATGTAATTGTTGACTTATTAAGTTTATTTTTTCGTTTTTTTTTTATCTTACTAGCTGACTCGGTGCCCCAAATAGCAGAATAAGTATAAAAAAAAAAAAAATTAAAGAATCGACTGTTAGGCGGTACGAAGTTCGCCGGGTCAGCTAGTAATACAATAGTTATCAAAATTTACATAAAAAAAATCATTAAAAAAATGACAGCGTTGTTTGTTTATTAATTTTTTTTTTTTTTTTAAATTCATTGAACAAAATCATATGAATTCGAAGGTGAGGAGCTAGGAGGCTTAGGGTGGAGGTCATTCCCAGTACAGGTATCGCCCAGTGTACCCTCGTCATCTGTAAGTTCCTTTCTAGGGTCATAAAGATAAGCCTCCAAACAACTGTAGGAATGTAGGATTTCTAATTTTTGCCAGTATCAGAACAGCCGCTCTTTACATACCTCAGTGGTACTGACGTACCGGTTTATACTAGTTGCACTCCACACGGTGGTAGTACTTGGTGTATGCCACAGCGGATTGTTCATTATAATCTTTTTTATACGTATAGGTAAATAGGTACCTAAAAAAAGTTTATTTGTGTATAAGTTTTGCGTTATTGGGATTAGAATAAAATATTTTATTAACAGACATGAAATGGTTCGGAATCTTCGTATATTGTCCTTAATTTTTTTTTCTTTTATGGTGCATCGAAATCTGAGTCATTAGCACCATTTTTAGCGCGGTTCCTCCCTCCCCCATAGGGAGGAACCCCGCTTATAGGGTTGATACAATGAAACAATCCGGAAGTGCCGACTAGAAAATTTCGCGTTTCAGAACCCCTAGAGACCGAAAATAACGGTGGTTCAAATTTGTATATATATATATATATATATATATATATATATATGTGTATATATTTATATATATATATATATATATGTATATATATATATATATATATATATATATATATATGTATATATATATATATATATATATATTTGTCTGTTCGCTCATTTCTGGCTTCCCTAATGGTCCGATTGTGATGAAATTTGGTACAGAAATCCGTCGTCCAATTTAAAAGGTCAAGTTTGTTAACCAGCAAAATCGGCCCACTGGAAGATGGCGTTTGGGGCGAAATTCGCGGAAAAAAAATCGTAACGCTTACGTTTTTGAGTTCATAAGCTTGTAAGTACTCGTTTTATAGGCTTCTTGGGCTAGGAAAACGAATGAAACCATTTTCAAGGCGATAGCTTTAACCGTTTTCGAGAAAATAGGAAAAATAGTTTTTGAATACCGTTTTTGGTTTGAGTACTTAGAATCATGGGATTAAGTTGAAACATTTTCTGCATGTTCTACTTTCATTAAAACTAATATTTTGAAATTTTTGTTACGTTTGGAGTTTAGGATGGGTTAGAATAAAATATTTTATTAACAGACTTAAAAAGTTTTGGTAACTTTGTATACTTTCCTTAATATCTCGAAAAAGGTTGAGAATCTTGGGAAACGGAAGATGACCATTAGAAAGCTCACTAAATGCTCTACAAAAATGGTTCTGATGAAAGTTTTGATTAGGCGATGTCAATCGGAGAAATAAGTGCTTAAAACTTTAAAGTAATTGATTTCGCTTATGCGAACTGTTCTTTTTGTCTGTTTTTTATTCCTTGTTATTTTTTAATTGCTTATAGTTGGATAATGTATTTGAAAATAAAACAGCTTAAGAAAAATAAGAAAAACAATTTAATGTTAGAGATATGGATTTCCAAGATATAGCTTTTCAACTGCCTAGCGTCCTTCCTAGGGATGGTTGTTTGTCTTTGATTTTGGTACTTAAAATTATGGGATACAGTTGAAACATTTTCTGCATGTTCGAATTTCATTAACACTAATATGTTGAAATTTTTGTTACGTTTAGAGTAAAGGAAGGGTTAGAATAAAATATTTTATTAACAGACAAAAAAAGTTTTGGTAACTTTGTATACTTTCGTTAATATCTCGAAACCCGTTGACAATCTTGTGAATCGGAAGATTACCATTCGAAAGCTTACTAAATGCTCTACAAAAAATGTTCTCAAGAAAGTTTTAATTAGGCGATGTCAATCGGAGAAATAAGTGCTTAAAACTTTAAATTAATTGATTTCGTTTATTCGAATGGTTCTTTTTGTCTGTTTTATTCCTTGTTATTTGTTAATTGCTTATAGTTAGATAATGTATTTGACAATAAAACTGGTTAAGTAAAATAACAAAAACAATTTATTGTTAGAAATACAGATTTCCAGGATTCCAAGACCTTGTCACTAGCGGGTCCGTTTCTAGTGTTGCCGACCCTTCCAGGTAAGATTGTAAATCATGACCTTTCAAGACTTTACTACACACAGGGATGGCGTTAGTGACCTTAAGGGTTGACACGCCATTATAATAATTAAAAAAAAAAAGACTGGTGGAACCAAAATAATAACTGCTTCTATTTTAATCTTTCCAAATTAGACTAGGGATATGAACGGAACCGCGCTAAGATGATGCAGTTCCTGCGAGACGGACTTTTTTAAGTTTATTTAACGGTGGAATGAGTATTTCATTAAAGCTGAGAAAATAAGAATCTTATTGGTAATAGAGTTTTCCTAGAGTGAGCGTCGCGATGACGGGAGAGTCCCATCAGCTTAGAAAACTGTCAGTTTCCATATGTGGCTCTTTAAGCTTCCTTCTCTTTGAAATTTTATTTTATATTTTTAACGAAAGATCAAAACCTACCAATAGCAGCTACTATTCCTTTCCTATTCGCACTTCGGATAAGAACGGCACCGCGCTAAGATGATGCAGTTCCTGCGAGTCGGACTTTTTACGTAAAAGGCTTGGTTTCAGTGATAAATAGGAATTTGTCTACAAAAGGGCGATATTTTTCAGTTTTTTGCGTTTTACGTGCGTCGGGTCAAAAGATGTCTCGGAATAAATTAGTCTTAAAATTAAATTTTCTATCAGAATTCTTCATAAAAAATACCTGCCGCCATTAGAAAATCAAGAGTTAGATGCGCTGGAGAAAAACTGGAGAATGTTATAAAGTCAATTAAACCTTTAACAGAAACCTCATGCAACATAACTAAGACCTACCAAGTTTCATTTCGAAATTTTAACAACTCTAGGAGGAAAAGGGGGTGGACACATATACTGGGACACCCTGTATATATATGTATATATTTATATATATGCTTGTCTGTTCGCTCTCTAGCAAGCCCAAAAATGGTCCGATTTTGACGAAATTCGGTACAAAAATCTGTCGTCTAATTTGAAAGGTCAAGTTCGTTAACCGGCAGAATCCGCCCATTAGAAGATAGTCTTTGGGGCGAAATTCGCGCAAAAAAAATCATAACGCTACGTTTTTGAGTTTATATGCTTGCAGGTATTTGTTTTATATGTTTCTTAATATAAGAAAACGAATGAAACTATTTTTAAGGCGATATCTTTAACAGTTTCTGAGAAAAGTGGAATCAATGTTTTTGTAAGTCATTATTTTTTTGTGAGTACTTAGAATCGCGGGATTCAATTGAATTATTTTCTACAACTTTGAAATTACTCCCAACTAAGGTGTTTAAATTTATAAATAATTTATCAGTAAAATTAGTATTGTAGTAAAATAAGCTAAGAAACGGTGAATGATATTGGTAATAAGTTTGGAGTGGCTGTGGCTAATCATGATGACGTATACATAGGTTTGTTTTGAATTCTCCATCTATATAACCTTCCTAATAGCCTCCAACTGAAGTTACTGTTATTTCTTATTTTATAGGAAGATTTAACCCAAGACAGAATGGAATTTTATTCGCCATGAAGCACATATTTACAGTTGATTATAACAGTAAAACGAATTTGCTAGTAAAACATGATACTTAAAATGACAACGAATTTTTGGTTGTTTAGAATAGAGCCTTCTCAGCAGTAGTCAAAGAGTAAGTACGTTTTCAGTACACAATTATATTGACTTATACAGATTAATAATTATCCCTTCCGTGTAAGTTGGCTACTGTCAGTTTCCTGTGATTTGTGATGCTAATCTATTCCATTTCTTCGAGATGTACGTAACCGCTCTAAGATGACGCAGTTCCTGCGGGTCGGACTTTTTTGCATAGAACTTTAATCCCAGAACTTGTAGAAACACCCCGATTGGAATGAAATGTGTCTCATTAGGGCCTTTATCGACCCTACAAATTTGGTTTGAATCGGGTGAATATTCTTTGAAATATAGCCAGATTGTTTATTCTTTAACAAAATTTTAAGCATCCCCCTTACCAAAATTTAAAATACATTTTTTTTTATTTTTGTAATATTCCCAAAATTTGAATTTAGGGGGTTTTCGATGTGCTAAAAACGAATCTGACATCCGTTTTTAAATAAAAAATTGTTTTACATACTCGACTCTATAGAAGTCATTATTCTGCCAAAATATTCCATACACCTACAATTAAAAAGTTATCGATTATAAAAAAAAAATGAATTTAAAAACGGATGTCAGATTCGTTTTTAGCACATTGAAAACCCCCTAAATTTAAATTTTGGGAATATTACAAAAATAAAAAAAAATGTATTTTAAATTTTGGTAAGGGGAACCCTTAAAATTTTGTTAAAGATTCAACAAGCTGGCTATATTTTAAAGAATTTTACCCGATTCAAAACAAATTTGGAGGGTCGATAAAGGCCCTAATGAGGCACATTTCCTTCCAATCGGGGTGTTTCTACAAATTCTAGGATTGACGTTATATGCAAAAACGTTTATATATTATTTTTACTTTGAGAAACATTTTTTGCAAGTACATTTAGAGATAATACAATAGTCATTTATATGGTTAGAAAAAGGAGTCTTACTTATTTTAAAAACATTCAATGACGTTAAATTCGGATAATCTCAAGGGGAGATATTGAATTTCAAAACGTCTGGTTACTTTTTCTCTTACAAATTTTTAGTCCCTTCTAGACTGGGAAAAACCATTATTTTTTGTTTTCAATGATATTCACCCCATTAGGGTTTCTTGAGGAGCTGATTTTAAATCTGCTATTATTTTTGGCGTAAAAAATGTATAATACTAGTTTACTTGAAATCGTAAGCATTTTTTTGAATTTATTTAACGATATATAAATTATTGTTTAAAGATTATATTTTTCCTTTAATCTACTCAGTAAAACGAATTAATTGGTGAAAGAATCATGTCGATATCGTTTTCTAAACTCCATATAAAAAATAAAGCAATTTCAACCTATTTTATTTTATTTCTCGGCTCCTAAAGCGCATTGGACGGAACGCTCGGACATGTGTCGCCTATTTTTCGATGTAGAATCACCAGAAAAAAAATGGACCAAATCGGTGACCCCATCGCTGTATACTCCCCTTGTTAGAATCGCGGGATTCAATTGAAATATTTTATCCATCTTGGTAATTCAGCTCAACTAAAATGTTTAAATTTTGGTTATCTTTGGAGTTAAGGAATTATGCGAAAAAAATATTTTATTAATAGACATAAATATTAATGGAGCCAATTAGTGAAAAAGCACTTTTATTGTAAACTTGCAATTGTTGGAATAAATTAGTTGAACATATGGTCCTAGATAAAAAACCTGTCTTGGGTTTGATCATACAGGGTAACTTCAACACTTCCCCCAAATTCAAGACTCCAATAGACTGCCCGGTCTTCAGGAAGGATGGTGCTGGTAGACTCTTCGTAAGCACGTTTTATCAACTATTATAACAATACTATGACTATTTCCACCTTAGTTGGTCTCTACGGTCATCATTCTCGTCTGAATGATTTACAGTATTAATTTACTTAAAATATGTTCAAAGTTATTTCATTACTTGAAATTATCCATCAAAGTAGATGGGGTGGGAGTGGTATGAGAGAAAAATTTGACATCTTAAAGAAGGTGTCTCTGGATTCTGTCAATTTTAAATCAATTATCTGTATTATTTTATTTTTTAATTTTAAGAGGGAATGTATCTCAGTTCACGTTGGACAAGCCGGAGTTCAGATCGGTAATGCCTGTTGGGAACTGTACTGCCTGGAGCACGGGATTCAGCCCGATGGACAGATGCCATCTGACAAAACCATTGGAGGAAGTGATGATAGTTTCACCACTTTCTTCAGCGAAACTGGTTCTGGCAAGCACGTACCTCGAGCTAAGTAAGTTATTAACACTTTTCTAGCGTATATTTTCAGCTCTTTTTGTTGTATCTTTGAATGATTTATAAATACACAGGATTACAGGCTCATCTTGTGGTGAAGAACCTTCCACTAGTAGTGTTGCAACCAGACTGTCTTGATGTATTTATAAAGCATTCCTCTGAAGATGTATTAAAAGGGAGTGAAACATGTTGGGAAATGAGGAAATAAATTATGGTTAAAAGTATGAAACGAACTTTTTTTGACCTTCTTCCTATTTGATTCCTCCTAAATTTGATCAAAGGGTCATTTCATTATGGCATCAGATTTTATTTTATTTATTTATTATTTATTTATTTAATATTATTATTATTTATTTTAATTACATTTATTTTATTTATACTTTTTGCATACATTTTTAATAACTATATTAGTATTAAAATAATATAGTAATGCAATTATATTAAAATTTACTGTTTTTTTCAAGACTTGACTCTTTTTTTTTTTAAAGACATAGTAGTTTAAAAAAAATAAGTTCAATTTATATTCTAAGAAACAAAATGCTTAAATACATAAATAAGATAATTGTTTTTAATTTTTAATTAATTATCTTGTATCGATACAGTATACAATTCGCTTTAACCACCTCCGATCATACATAACACCTGTTGGAGTTTTTTCATAAAACATAGTCCATACATAAGACCTGTAACTTTCAAATTTTTCTTTTCCAATGCAGAAACTAATAAATTAAATGAGATAGATATAAGCTTCCAAATTTTATATCCACTTTTATAGCAACCTTTGGGCCTTCATTGTCGTTCTTCTGGAATAATTCTCCACATATACCATGTGATATTATTCGCACTTATGTACTAAGAGTTATGAATTATCATAAAATGGACATTCTTATTTTGAAATATACTAACAATGTGAAATTATTAATTAAAAAAATTATCAAATATTGTATTCAACACTAGATAATATTAATTTCAAGTCATACTTTCAAGCAGAGATGAGCAAAATTTTATTTATAAATAAAAATACGAATTTATTCGTACTTCATATATTTGTGAATACGAATATAAATAAATTTGTATTCATAAGTGTGAATAAGTGAGAATACGAATTTATTTTTATTCTCAAATATTAAATATAAAAATACAAATAAAATTTTATTCGCAAATTTTCCTGCGAATACAAATAAATTCACAGAAATAATTGTAAATAATCACAAAAAATGTGAATATTTACAAAAAATCAAGTGATTACAAAAAAAAACACATTGAAATATACGAATACAAATTTATTCACATTATAATTTGTGAATAAAAATTTATTCACAATAAAATTTGCAAATAAATTATGATTTAACACCCTTGTTTTTTTTAATACGCTTAACGTCTATGTTGTCAGGCCTAGATTCAGTTTTTTTTTTTTTTTTTATGGGGACACAGATGACAAACTATCTAAAAATAAATCTATGCGCTAATAACCTAGACGTTAAACGCCTTAAAAAAAAAAAAAAAAAAAAAAAATCACCTTGAAATACTTTTGTAATATCATCTTAATACGAATAAATTCATAATTTATTTGCGAATTTTATTGTGAATAAATTTTTATTCACAAATTATAATGTGAATAAATTTTTATTCGTATATTTTAATGTGATTTTTTTTTTAAATATTTAATAAAATACTTAATTTTTTGTAAATATTCACATTTTTTGTGATTATTTACAATTTTTTCTGTGAATTTATTTGTATTCGCAGGAAAATTTGAGAATAAAATTTTATTCGTATTTTTATATTTAATATATGTGAATAAAAATAAATTCATATTCACACTTATGAATACAAATTTATCAAATATTGTATTCAACACTAGATAATATTAATTTCAAGTCATACTTTCAAGCAGAGATGAGCAAAATTTTATTTATAAATAAAAATACGAATTTATTCGTACTCCATATATTTGTGAATACGAATATAAATAAATTTGTATTCATAAGTGTGAATATGAATTTATTTTTATTATAATGTGAATAAATTTGTATTCGTATATTTCAATGTGATTTTTTTTGTAATCACTTGATTTTTTGTAAATATTCACATTTTTTGTGATTATTTACAATTATTTCTGTGAATTTATTTGTATTCGCAGGAAAATTTGCGAATAAAATTTTATTTGTATTTTTATATTTAATATTTGAGAATAAAAATAAATTCGTGTTCTCACTTATGAATACGAATTTATTTATATTCGTATTCACAAATATATGAAGTACGAATAAATTCGTATTTTTATTTATAAATAAAACTTTGCCTATCTCTGCTTTCAAGCAATTATAAGTAAATATTCAAGTCTGACAATAGTATTATAAAATTGTGATTTAAATTTTTAATGTAATGAGCTAAACTGTAGGGACATTTGCAACAATAGAGCTGGATAATTTTTAAAAATAATATGAACTTCTAAATATTGTAAAGGATAATATTGTTTATGAAATAAATCTACATTATTTGTTTACCCACATACACACACACACACACACACATATATATATATATATATATATATATATATATATACATATATATATATATATATATATATATATATATATATATATATATGTGTGTGTGTAAACAAATAATGTAGATTTATTTCACAAACAATATTATCCTTTAGAATATTATTGAAGAATATATATGGCGCAGGTAAGAAGAAAAAAAAAGTACTCCTTTTCTTTATGTACTACTTTATTATTGGCTTACCCTACATGTTTCGTGGCCTTCATGCCACCTCCTCAGAGGCCATTCAATCCCAATCAATATTAAGACAAAATGGGTCCACACATCGCTCACTTGTTTCAAGAACGTCATATGTCAAAATTCAACAATTTTGAGTTGACTATTTTCGGAATGCCCTGAAACAGTAGCATAAGCCTACAGTACCATCAAATCTTTAACTTAATTTTTAACAGCTACAGATAAGTGTCGTTTTCGCATTTATCCATATTTCAGAAGTGTTATTTTCAAGAAAGTCAGAAGTCAGTAACCTTTGAATCGTAAACCAAGAAACTCTCTCATTTTTTAGAGAAAGAGTATATTATTTCTTTATAAAACAGTTTAGCACAAAAGGAAAGTCCATTTTTCATTCTGAGTTTTGCATCAAGAAAGGCATATTTCTTTTTATGACAGTATTGAACCAAAAACTAATAGCTTTCAGTTATGTTTTATTTTGAATTATGACGATCTTGCTATATAATTTTGGAATGTGTCAATTCTGCCACTAAAATATCTAGTATCTAGTATAGTAGTATCTGTTGGCCCAGTCGTTACAGGTTGCAATTTTTTTTTTTTTTTTCTGATACTTCAACAATTGGTTATTAACTTTTCTCTTTACCAGATTGGCCATTATTACTTCTCGAGCGAAAACGTTGGTAAAAGTAGCTCTAAATATGACTAAAAATGAGTTTTAAATAAATTAATTGTGTGAAAATTCATCAGACAATCGAGTTGATTGTCGAACTTTTCTGTTTAATTGATTTTGAAATTTTTTTTACTAAAAAAAAAATATTCTTTGCGTAAATACATTGCATATGACCAGTATCTCAACCATTACTTTATTTAAATAACATTCCGGCTTTAAGCCGTTTTCAACTTAAATGAATCAATTCTTATCTTACATGTTAATGAGGCATTAGCAACTACTTGTTATTCATTCATAGTCTATATTGATTCTGAAGTTGTTATTATGGACTTTACTAATGATTCACGTGTTGCTCGGAATTTTAATAGTTTAATTTAATAGCTCACAATTTTAATAGTTTTTTTTTTTTTTTTTTTTTTTTTTTTTTTTTTTTTTTTTACGGTGCATCGACAATTCTTGGCCATTAGCGCCGACATCCAGGGTGCAGCCTAGAATTTTCTCAGCGAGCCCTGAGATGAGAAAATTCTTGTCGCTGGTCCTTCCCACCATCTCCCGCTTATGAATCTAGCGCGCTAGCCACTAGACCACGGGAGACCCCTTTTAATAGTGTTATGTGTAGTAATGCAGCTGCAACTTACAGCAATCTAGCTGTAACGTATTCAGTTATCAGCTAAACTCCAAAACTATATGTGACTAGTACTCCTCGCACAACCAGTAATAATAAAATCTTCGTTTCTACTAACGTTAAAATCATGAGCCCAGTTAAAAAATATACGAAAAGAAATAAATCCAGCTGGAAGAGGAACCTACTTTAAGCAGCTAGAAATAGTATGAAACTCATTCAAAGAATCCTGAAACTTCTGTGAAAACTCTATATTTATGAAGTTTTGGCTACACTTTGGTAGCCTTCGTCAAGTTTGATTACACAGGTCTACAAAAATAATCTTTCTGAAATTTGATTTGATGATTTTGGTCAATCTCTATGCTCCTTGGCGTGCTGAAGCCGAACATGAGGTCAGTCCCTCTCTATCACATAAGGAAATTGTTCAATCTCAAGTAAGGGCAAAGGTACTACCATTAAAAGAAAACAGAATTGGCGAATAAGAGTTTTCATTTATTTCCATGATCTTTTAGTTATTTCAATGTTGTTTACTGTACAAAATACATAAATGTGTAGAAATAACAGCTTCAGAATTAACAGTGGCATATTTAGTTATTATTTTTATGAAAACGTGATTTTTATTTTTTTCTCTTGAAAATTTCTCCGTGTTCGTTTCCGGCTGTAGGACTCTTCAGATGATTCACGCTGCAGCATCCAACAATAGTCAGCCATCATGTTTACGTTCCATTTGCCCTGATACCTACGTTCCATTTCCTGGATGTCCTGATGGAACCTTTCCCCTTGTTCTTCACTTACTTCCCCTAAGTTTTCCGGAAAATAGTCCACATGCGAATGTAAGAAGTGAACCTTCAAACTCATGTTGCAACCTTGTAATTGAAATGCCTTCAACATGCGTTCCACGATACTTCTGTAGTTGGGATCCTTCACGTTACCAAGGAACTTCTCAACAACATCTTTAAAAGAATTCCAAGCTTCCTTCTCCTTCTCATTCATGGTCTGAGTGAAATGTGGATCTGTGAAAAGTTTCTGAATATCTGGGCCTACAAAGATCCCCTCTTTCAGCTCTGCATCACTTAATCGTGGGAACTTGGAGCATAAGTACTTAAAACATTCACCTTCTTTATTGAGAGACTTTACGAATTGTTTTATCAGCCCTAGCTTTATGTGTAGAGGAGGTAGCAGGATTTTGTCAGAAGGAACCAAACTTCTCCTAATTACATTTTTTTGGCCTGGCGACAGAGCTCCTCGTGATGGTCAGTCTTTGTTGTTCCAATGGGAATTTCTGTCTCGGCTATCCCATAAAAATAAAAAACAAGGGAACTTGGTGTACCCTGATTGCTGACCTAAGAGCATAGTAAGTACTTTCAAGTCTCCACATATCAACCAGTTATGCTCATTATTATTATATAATGAATTCGTTCGAGAATTAATGACAAATTTTCGTATGTTTCTTTTAAATGTACCGAATGGCCAACTGGAACTGAAGCATAAGTATTGCCATTGTGCAACAAAACAGCCTTTAGACTTCGCTTTGATGAGTCTATGAATAGACGCCAATGAATCGGGTCATATTGTATACCAAATTGACCCATCAGACCAAGAATGTCTTTGCAATAAATAAGATTCTCATCCAGAGCAAAGTAAGGAACAAAAACTGCTTCACGGTGTCGATACCATGAAAAAGAAGTGCCTGGCTATAATAAATTTTTGTTTTTAAGACGGGAGCCAAGTAACTGAGCTGCATCTTTTGGGAGTCCAAGATCTCTCACTAAGTCGTTCAACTCCTGTTGAGAAATAAGCTGAGGTTCATCTTCTGAACTGCTTGCTTTGAACTCACTGTGTACTTCATCGCTCTCCGACATACAGTCTTCTCTATTAGCTTCCCTATCTATACTGCCCAAGTCACGAGGGGGCTGAGGAACTGTCAATCCAGGACCGTGTGGTACCGGACGACTAGCAGATTCCACATTAGGGTAGTTAATGAGCTTATGATTTTTGGAATTATAGCCTTGAACATGACAATTACAAAAGTAACAGTCATTATCGTGGTTTTTTTGCTCCCTCCACATCATTGGGATAGCAAATCCGAAAGATTTTAACTCTCCTTTGTACCATAAGCGAAGTTTTTCTACGCAGCTATGGCATACTTTGTGAGGAGCCCACACTTTATCTTGATCTCCTATTCTCAAGCCAAAATATGCATAATATACATTTTTGACAAAACCTGTTATATTTCGTTGGTATTTCTTAACTGTGTACTCACCACAGATAAAACAGAAGTAGTCTGGACTGGTAACACAACGACGATGAGACATTTTGTCTAAATGCACTTTCAAACCTTAAAATACGTTCTTAATCACTTTGACACAACTAAGAGACCTCAGTGAATGTGTTCACTTCAGTTGATACTACTGAACTGAGAGAATGAACAGAAATTTAGCTCCAAGTTCCTGATACAACAGGTTCAATCTCATTTAGCTTCAGACGGTGACATCTGAGACCAAACAAGTACGTTCCTGTCTGAACAGGTCGTGCCTTGACACCCTCAGGCCTACAACATCTACTGAGGGAGTCATTGCCTACACCACCTAGTGAAAGATGTCTGTTTATAAAAAGAGAAATCGTTTGGGGGGGAAAAAAAAAAAAAAAACCTACTTCTTACCAAATTTATGTGTATAGCAGGTATATTATGTTCTATGGATTTGAAAAAAATCTGTACGTGATAGAGAAAAACGGACTTCATTCTCGGCCTCAGAACACCGAGAAACACAGAGATTAGCCAAAATCATCAAATCAAATTTTTGGTTGTAGACCTGTGTTATGGATGTTAAGAATAAATAATCATCTCAGAGTAGAAAGCTGTTTTTGGAGTGTCCGAGATGATCTCTTATTTCCCCTAATGAAGCAGAAGAAGGCTACCAAAATGTAGCCAAAACCTACTGAATATAGATCTTTACAAAAATCTTATTGATATTTCCTAGCCGAATTCTTCCTGGCTGCTTAACACTTTGATGGAGTACTATCTACAACTCATTTCATTATTTCAGTGACAATAACGACATATTTTGACTTAATCCAGGTGCAATTTATGAAATTTGGAGCAAGATCGTCATAAATCAAAACGAATTTCTAAAAATTTGAAAATTTAATACTTCTTCTCAATCAATCTAAAAAATATTGTTGTTTTTTTTTATTGTATTTATTTATAGAATTAGTATTACTGTAGAAGAAATCAAGAAAATTAGAAACATTTTGATATTTGAAATAACTATTTGTAGTAGTTGTGTTGGCCAACCAGTGGTGGGTGCGAGTCCAGGTATAAGGGTACGCTGCCCCTTGGTAACGGGCCCTTTGTTTACGAGGGAAAGGTTAAACCAAAATAATAATGGTTTCTATTTCAATCCTCCCAAATGACACTAGGGATAGGAACTGAACCGCGCTAAGATGACGCAGTTCCTGCGAGTCGGACTTTTATTTTTTTTACCTGTGCCATATATATACCCAAAAAAATGTATATATAAATATATATATATACAGGGTGATTCAGGTTTAATTATCCAAACAGTAGGAGGCGATTGCATACATAATTTCTAACAAAAAAGTTCATTTCAAGTATGGTCCGATTCTGAAAGAAAAAGGAGCTATGTCCAATTTTCTGTTTTTTTAACGTAGCCATGTTTTTTAATGAATAAGAAAGGATTTCTCAAAAACTATTCAAGATAATTAAATTCTAATTAGGCTATCATAAAAAAGACAAAATTTCCTTTAAAAATACACTAATTTAATTCACTATAATCATTATTAGAAGATACTTTCTGGACGTCCAATAACGCACTTCTGTTTTTATCAATGAATCAGAGCGATTTTTTCCCTCAGCCCCCTAGCGGACTACAGATTCAATACTTAGGGTACGTTCATGGTGAGGATTCATTCTGCGATGATACGATAGTTACTCCGATGAGCGCTGCCCCGATGTAAAACAAACACATGTATTAAGGTGGGAGTGTTCATAGTGACGATCCTTACTTCCGATGCTATTCTCGCACTCGCGCAGTGACCGCGGGGAAGAACAAATATTTTGTTTGCTCCTCGCAGTGAGTAGGGAAGCCGCGATATGGACTTGACTGTGATTGGTTCCTTCAAAGGGACTCTAGTGCGCAAGTCACCTCATTACTTCCTCATCTTGTGCGATTACCTATTATTTTTCGGTTATTTCGTTATCGACATGAAGGAGAAACTAATTGGATTAATAAGTTCATCAAATGCCTTGTGGGATAAACGGGAAAAAAATCACCACAACAGATATGTCCTGGCGAAGGAGTGGGCAAGAATTGCCAAACAACTAGGGGTGGAAGGTAAGTTATATTTTTAACTTATAATACTTTTTCAACAATTACTGTTTGTAGTTAGACACATTATTACAGTATAGAATTATCTATTACCTCAGCAATATTATATAACGTATATCTCAAGAAACAACAATAGTTTTTTTAGCACTTTCCTCCGAAGGAAAGTAGCTATTGAGGTTGGACTCATGACGGAATTTTTGAAAAATTTCTTCAAATCTTTATCGATCCTACCTAGTAGACACCGAAAATGAACCCCGTTAAAATTTATATAAATCTATATATATATATATATATATATATATATATATATATGTCTGTTAACACGATAGCGGCCAGAGTTTTTGTTTTTTCGTCACGAAACTTGGTATATAGCATTCAATTAGCAAACGATTGAACGAGTTCGTTAACCACCAAAGTCGGTCCACCGGAAGGGGGGGTTTACCCCGAACCCAAAACACTAATTTGACTATGTCAGCCGTAATATTTGTTATATTTCAACGACACTTGGTATTCGTAGTGGTAATATAGAGAGAAAAGTGAGATATAAAAATGAACTAAATCGGTTCATTAGAAGGGGGGGGGGGTTTACTCTGGACCCACAATACCAATTCGCCACTACCAGCCGTGATTTTTGGTATATTTCGATGAAACTCGGTATTCGTAGTGGTAATCCACAGGAAATAATTGTTGTAAAAATAAACTAAATCGGTTCATTAGGAGGGGGGGTTTAAACCGGACCCACAATACCAATTCGCCACTACCAGCCGTGATTTTTGGTATACGTGTATTTCGACGAAACTCGGTATTCGTATTGGTAATCTACAGGTAAATATGTGTTGTAAAAATAACGAAAAATCGGTTCATTAGAAGGGGGGGTTTACTCTTGACCCAAATTCTTAATATACTCATACCGGTCGTAATTTCTGCTGTATTGTAACGAAACGCGGTAAACGTCGTGGGTTTAGTGTCACTATGATCAAGGGTAATATCTAGATGATGGGTGGTACGTGCAAATGGTGAAACATTGCTTTGTCGAGCCACTTTAGTTTGTTGCGCTGACTTTATCTCTAAGATAATGGATTCCTTTTAGCGCGGTTCCTCCCTCCCCCAAGGGGGGGTTTACTCTTGACCCAAATTCTTAATATACTCATACCGGTCGTAATTTCTGCTGTATTGTAACGAAACGCGGTATACGTCGTGGGTAACTCATGAGAAAGAAGTGTTGTAAAAATGAGCTGAATCGGTCAATCGGAAAGCGGGGGTTTAATTTGTAATATATTTCAATAGAAAAGCCCGTCAGACGTAGGTTCACAAAGCCGCCGCAAGGAGCGCTTTCTACCACTAGAGTGACTGTATCCTGTTCCTGCGTTAGATCAAAATACGATAATATGAGGTTTTTTGTATTTATTACGTAGTGTAATAGGTACCATGTGTAAACATAACTCTGGAAGCAAATTATTAATTGATCAGTTACTCATTACAAATTTAAAAGAGAACTATTCATGTTTTTATTTTATTTATGTAGGATATTTTAAGCAAATTGTTCTGGAAAGCAATCTACACTACCCAAATTCTGAGGAAAGTGCTTAGTTATGCAGCTCCTGCGTGACGGACTTTCCAGAGATTGAAGCAGTTAATACAATCCAATGTGAGGAATAAATCTTCAAATTTCAACATATACTTTTATTACATAATTTCGACCTTTCGAGCTGTTCTTCCATCTTAATGAGTGCTGTCAATAAATAATGTTACATTTAAACATCATAATTAGTACAAAAATGATTCCTAAAAGAAACCAAGTCAATAAGTACAAATTAATACATTCACATTATCTCACTGCCATATTACAAGACCTTATCAACATACTTAGGTCTATTATATTTTTGTATAACTAATGTCATAGATCAAATTTGCTCTCTATTTTTTTTAATATTTATATATTTAACACATTCATTGCGGGTCTAAAATTCACGTTTTTCCCGTAAACGGGAGAAATTTGTATGATCAAATTTTGACATAACCATGTTATATTTGTTTTATTAACACAAAAATTGCGAAAATTATAAACACTGAATAAAAATGCACATACCTTGAAATATTTTAAAAAGTGGTTGGAGACTAAAAATTTAAATTTGAAAACACAAACGATTTATACCCTCTGAAAGAAGAACGATATCTGAGGTCTTCCCGCTGGTCGGTTGGGCAGGTAAAGGAGAAATCCCCTCTACGAGACACTTTTAAGTGAATGGAAAAGTACTTGGCTTACCCGATAGATCTATCGGGTCCGTAGGAGCGAGTGGGGAGGCACCCGATAGATCTATCTGGTCCGCAACGAATGTGTTAATAATGGTTTATTGGATTTAGACATTAGTTCCCTTTCCAATTTTCATCAAGTCTACCTTTGTTATTATCAACAACTTTCAGGCAAAAATTAAATTAATTTTGTCAACTAATATTTCTTTAAATGTTATGTTCTCCACAGTATATTTTCCTCTAACATTATTTAATACCTCATCTATTTTCTTTGCAATTAGGATCCTTAACCAGAATGCTTGCTTCATCTCCAATTGAATTATTCTCTTGCTAAGAATATCACAAAAATTAACTTTACAGTTAAAATATTAAATTTTAATAGATTAAAATGAATAATAATTTATGTATGACATATATCAAAATAAAAAACTATATACTGCAGGTTTTAAATTATGTACTTCATTTGGTTATTTTAAATTCAACGGGGATTATTATAGACATGTTCATGGTTTGCCAATAGGTGATAAATTGTCTGTTGTGTTAAGTAACGCTCTATTATTAATTATTAATAAATATAAAAGCCTGCGTTGCGGAGCTCCTGAATTAAATAAATAAAAAGACACATACTCTGAGTTATTAGAGCTGTTTAATTCCTTTCGTAAAATAATAAGATTTATCCATGAATGTACGAATAATTGACATGGATATTAAATTTGAAAATAATAAAATAACAACAAAATGGACCAAAAAGATATAAGTAGCACCCGCATTTTAAATTATTATTCTAATCACTCCAAAACTCAAATAATTAATACAGCTAAAAATGAGGTAAATGAAAAACGTCCTGTTCCTTCACAAAAGTTAAACTTTTGTGAAGGAACAGGACGTTTTTCATTTAGCTCAAGATCTTCCTTCTCTGCCAGCAACCTCAACGTTTTTGACAGCTAAAAATCTGATTAACACAGCTATAAATATAACGGATAATTTATACCTAAAAGAAATAAAAGGAAACATTTATAAAATATTAGTGGACAATTTTTATCCAATAAAGTTAATAAATAAATTATGGTTTGATAAAATTAGAAATATTGCAGGGTGTCGTCCAACAATAGTACAGGAATAAAAAGAGATACATAGAATAAAAACATGCAAAATTAAGGTAAAATCCAAGGGTAATAAACCAAATTTAATAACTGATTATTTTAAACAATTAAATAAAAGTAATGAAGAGAATGTAGAAATTACTAGTAGAGAACAGAATACTGAAATTAGAAATAAAATAGCTCATAAATTAAAATATATTCCTAGATTAACAGAAAAAAATAAAGAAAGGCTTAAAGAAGTATGACAAATTTAACGATAGGTCTTTATAATAATAAAATAACAAAAGCATTAAGTAATATGAAGGATAAAATAGATAGTATAAATAAATAAAATTTAATTTATCAAATTAATTGCAAGCAATGTATTGACCAAAGTTATATTGGTGAAACTTCCCAAAATTTAAAAAATACGCTAAAACAACACATTTCTAATTGTAATAACAGTAAAAATATCAATACTAAATCATCAATACTAGGTTAAAAAATATCATATGATATAAAAATATCAATACTAGGTTATCTTTGTTTTCAATTCAGAGGATTGTCAGCAAAATATTTTGCAAATGTATTGCGAATATTCCTTGCGTCCCTTGTTGATGGATTGTTTCCTCTATTTCTTTGTAGCTGACAACTTGGTATTGGTACGAGATCCAAGGTGTTGATAGAGTGATGGCCCTCCTTATCAATAATAGTGTTGTGCAAAATACAAATTGCCTTTATCACATTGTCTGCTGTGGATTCAGAGGTTTCAATGGCCCGAGATAGGATTCGCCATTTGGCAAAAATTATTCCAAATGCGCACTCAACACATTTACGGGCCCGAGATAATCGCTTGTTAAAATTGTCTTCCGTTGGTGTCAGTGAATGCCCTGAATATGGCCTTAAAAGATATCTTTTTAAAGGATAGGCCTCATCAGCAATAATTACATGTGGAAGAATGTACTGAGTGTTAGGAAGTACTTTGCTGGAGGGGACTCCCAATGTATTTTCTTCCAATAGAGTTGATAAAGGGGAGGCACTAAAAGTCCCCCCATCACTCTGCTTTCCATTTGCTCCTACATCAATAGATGTAAAGTGGTAATGTCCATCTACTAGCCCTTGTAAAACTATTGAATAATATGATTTATAGTTGTAAAACATGGAGCCTGAGCCCCTTGGACACTTTATTCTGACATGTTTGCCATCCAAAGCACCTATACAATTGGGAAAACCCCCACAGTCTTGCGAACTCCTCAGCAATATGTAGGAAGTCAGATGTTGTGGGAGCTTTCATGTGTATAGGCTGAAGTACTGTCCACAGAATCTTGCACACCTGTGACACGATGTTGCTAATGGTAGAGGTACCCATTCTGAAGGAAAAAGCTAACGCTCTGTAGCTACTTCCTGTGGCGAGATACCAGAAAAAAAAATATTTTGATTAATAAATTGAAAGCTTCTATCACTTTTGTTTGTCGATCCATTGCATCAAATCCTTAAAATATATTTTCTAATTTAATTTAATATTATTTTTATTTTATTTATTTATGTTTACTTTTTCAGAATCAGAAGCAAGAAATTTGTGGAAAAATCTAAGGCAAGAATATGGTAAGCAACTCAAGAAGCTCCAAGGACGATCTGGAGACGCTGCACCTAATGAAATTGGATGTTCTTGGCCTTTCTTTGAAAAGCTCCATTTTATCAAGGATCAGTTCACTCCCAGACCGTCCACTGGGAATCTGACCCTGTCAGAAAACAACATAAATTTGGATGAAATTGAAGATAATAATCCAAAACTTTATGAATATAATGAACAGGATAGTCAAATTGATGAGAATACAAGTGGAAACTACCATTCCTACAGTGACACTCCATCTTCTTCAAACAGAAATTCTGAGATTGGGGAGTCAGTTTCCAGAACAGGATACAAGAAACGCCTCACTACTCAAGCTGCAATAGGGAACCAGCTAATTGAATTAGAAAGGGAAAGGCTTGACCTGGTGAAGAGAAAAAGAGCCACAGATGTAAATGACGAAGATGTGGCTTTTTTCAATTCTCTCCTACCGATAGTCAAAACATTGTCACCCCCAGAGAAATTACTTTTTCGAATAAAAGTCCAACAAGATCTTTATGACTTCGCCTTCAATCGGCAAACCAAGCTAGATACAAATCAGCCTCAACAACCTGAAGATTGTGAACAGGATGTCAACAATTTAAATCAATTGATTTTAATCAGTTGATTTTTTTAAAAAAAATAATTGATTTAAATCAATTGATTTCATTATAATAAACATTGATTTTATTAATAAAATTATTTGCATGATTTTTTTAACGTTAGAAATGTTCCTAAAATTTAAATTAGACTAGTTCTACACTTCTTTTTCAGTCATTTCAACAGTTTTTATTTATTTTTGTCCCCAGTGAGTAGTACACATCTTCAGGAGTGCTAAAGTAGTATGTTAATTATTAAATACTGCAGGAATACCCTTTAAACAACATTATATAAATTACCATTAACCAATATATTATATCATCTTCAAACAATTGATAAATTTTAATTCCTTAATTTTAAACTAACCATGTCCTGTCAATAAATAATGTTACATTTAAACGTCATAAATTCAATAAAAATGATTCCTAAAAGGAACCAAGTAATTCGATAGAAATTAAAACATTCATTATCTCACAGCCATATTAGAAGACCTTATCAACATATTTAGGCCTATTATATTTTTGTATAACTAAATTTACATTAAAATATTAGGATATTTTTGCAAAGACCCCATCCTTAGGCCTATTATATTTTTGTATAACTAAATTTACATTAAAATATTAGGATCTTTTTGCAAAGACCACATCCAATTACTTTCGAAGTAGAAGTAGTGATTTATAACAGTTACTCGTACTCGCTGATAAGCTTATTGATTAGTATTAAAATATTTAATATAAAATACACTGAGGTATGTAACCAAGATATTTAAACTATGATAGGAATCTATTACAATGTCATCAGAAATTAATTGTATTAAGTATGTCAACATAATGTAATCTATTCCTTTAACATCTGTTTTGAAATTAATGGTTCTATTGATATTTTTTGTTATATAAATGGATTCAGTTAATTTTCTATATTTATTTTCATTTACAGTTTTTAAAATTTTTACATTATCATAATCAAAACTATGCTGTTTGGAGAAGGCATGATTTGCCAATGCTGCAATATTGATATTTTTAATGTTATTACAATTAGAAATGTGTTGTTTTAGCCTATTTTTTTAAATTTTGGGAAGTTTCACCCATTGCAGGACATTGCTTACAATTAATTTGATAGATTAAATTTTATTATTTATTCTATCTATTTTATCCTTCATATTACTTAATGCTTTTGTTATTTTATTATTATAAAGACCTATCGTTAAATTTGTATGGTCATACTTCTTTAAGCCTTTCTTTATTTTTTTCTGTTAATCTAGGAATATATTTTAATTTATGAGCTATTTTATTTCTAATTTCAGTATTCTGTTCTCTACTAGTAATTTCTACATTATCTTCATTAACTTTATTTAATTGTTTAAAATAATCAGTTATTAAATTTGTTTTATTACCCTTGGATTTTACCTTAATTATGCATGTTTTTGTTTGGTATTATATGACCTAAAATAAATTAATTGAAGTCCTCAAAATGTGACTAACCCACAATTTTAACGAATTTGAGTTATTCACTTCTCCTGATAGAGAATTTTAATTTTTATTATTGATAGAAATGCCCCAGCCTTTACACCTCATTGATTAGTACTGACATCTGTTAGTTTGTTTTGGAACTTCCTGAAAAGCTAAATCATGTGAGAGGCAGACTTGACCAACCCACACTAGGTATGGCTCTGTTAATGGTAAGCAACAACATGAGTGATATAGTTGAAGCTTCTGATGACTCTGTGGCAGATCCTGTCTATGATCCACCAAGGAATGTTCATGAACTACACTTGTGGTCCTGTCTATGAACCACCAATAAATGTTCATGAACTACGCTTGTGGAAGACAAAAACGCAATATTAAGATTGCACTGTTCCTCTCCCACATACTACAGAAATCACCTAATCTGGAAATCATTGTTTTGTTAAATTATTGATACGTAATTATTGAAATCTAATGAAAAATAATTTTTCATTATATATAAATCTCCCAATATGTGACCACTATTCTTCAAGTATATTATTTTTTATTTATGTGAGAGCCAAACGTGACTATACTTTTTGTTTTTAATTTTCATGTCTAACCAAAAACTTTTGATTATTATAGTATCAGGTGCCAATGACCAAAGCAGTCGAGGCACCCAAATAATAATAATAACAAAAAAATTATGGTATCTTGGGAGATGGTGGGTTCGATCCCCACCAGCGACAGGAATCTTCTCATCTCAGGGCTCGCTGAGAAAATTCCTGGTTGCACCCTGGACGTCGGCGCTAATGGCCAAAATTTGTCAATGCGCCGTAAAAAAAAAAATATGGTATATTCAGAAGAATTTTGTGTATCTAATGAATAAAGACCAATTAAATTTCTTTTTCCCAAAGTCTTCTAAACTTTAACCTTAATTTTCTCAGTTCGTTCTAACTGTGGGTTAATAAATAAGTAAATGTCACCCTTGGCAGGAGCCCACATGGGCCTATATAGGAAATAATGTCGCGAGGGGCTGGGAAAATTTCGGGGGGGGGGGGGCAGAGATCATTTCCGGGTATGGAATATGAAAAATTTAGAGCTTGGGAATAGTTTTAGCCAACTAAAACGCTATTACATCTAAAATAAACTATTTTTTATTAACTAAGTGATCTTATTTAATTTCTTTTTGAGGGTTTTATGACACATTTTTAGCATCAAATGAGAATTTCGGGAGGGGCTGCAGCCCCCCTTATATACGCCCATGCGAGCCTATCAATTAAGCTTCAATTTTCGAACTATTTTACATGGTCTGGTCTCTGGGTCCGGACTTTCATTTGTTTTTTACGTGGCTGTGTAATTTAAAATAAATAAACAATAAATAATTGAAATAAGATTTGTAGGTTAATTCTTACCTTATGGTAACAACCAGTCGTTCCTCAGCAAGAATTGGATTGCTGTGCAGGTTGTTGTACTTTTGGATGTCCAGTAGGGGCTCAACTTTGTCGAGTATGTAACGAAACGTATCAGTTGACATTCTCATGTAGGAATGAAACCTGTCTTCGTCTGTCTTCAATTCAGGGAAAAGATGGTGATACTCTCCAAGTTGCTGTCTCGAAACGTTTATAGGGTGAACACTGTATTGACGATTTGACAGAGAACTAAACTCCCACCACTTTCTTAAAGCCGAAACATCACTGTCACTTTCGTTGTCGCTCGATAACATTCTGGCTTATTAACTGCTCGTGCACAACTGAAGAAACTAGATAGCCTTTAAAAAGGAGAGGGGAGAACAGCGACGGTGAATCAGCATGAACACCCTCCATCGATGTAGAATACATCGGGGCAGCGCTCATCGGAGTAGCTATCGTAGCATCTCAGAATGAATCCTCACCATGAACGTACCCTTACACGGAAACTTCTACATTTAATAAGCATTAAAGTGGAGCAAATAAAGTGGAGGTCCATGCAAATAAAAAAAAATCAGTCCCGTAACAGGCCACGAGGGCCCTGAGGGGCAGATACTATAGAGGTATCTGATTCATGACCATACGGCACACTAGGGAGATAGTGTGGTCAGTACTATGCTCCGGCCGCCTGATTTTCCCCTTGGCTGCTTTGACTGCTAGAGTCATTAGCACCATCCAAGGTACCCATTATTAAATTAACTAAAGGCTGGGTTGGCCTAGGGACGGTCAGGGAGGCCGAATTCTACCGGTGAACGAAGACACTAGAAGAAAAAATCTTTAGTGCTTGCTCGGGATTTGAACTCAGGCCTCCAGCTTATTAGTCCAGTGCTCTAGCACTGACTAACCTGCCCCCCCATGCAAATAAAGTGGAGGTTTATTCGGGGAAAAATTGAAAGATTGGCTCCCTTTTGTCAAAAAAATGTGGAATGTAGATTTGTTACTTTCAAATACCTTGTGTGAAAAATTATTCATTTTTTAATGTCCAAATTGTTTTAATGTTCCCATTGTCCAGTCCAGAAGCAATAAAAAGTAACAAGTAAAAAGTAAGAAATGATTGGAAAAGTTTTCCATTTGGGAGATCTGTTAAATTTTTTATTTAACAAATTTTCATTGATTTATCTTTTACATAATGTTGTTGGCACTAAAATATTTGCTAATATATTTGAAAATTTGAAATTGCACCTTTATCAACTTGGGCAGTGGATCCATCCACTGTCTAGCAGCACTGCTGCTATGTGCAGGACAGCAATCCATCTGGTACCATGAATCTATGTGGAAGCGGAACGTCTGCCAATGCAATAGGTCGGTCGTATTTAAATCGCGTGGAGGTTTAAAAATATGTTGAATCAAACCTGTCAGGAATCAGGATTGGCTGAAGAAGATATTCGTCTTGATTTCTGCACCCCATGTTAACTTGGAGCTGATACTGATTGTGTGATCTCCACAGGGCATAAGGATTAACATGAAACCAAGTATGCGAATTGGGACTGTTAAATATTCCATTCCGCATGAATGTGGCTTTGTCTGTCCACAAAATGTTGCTGCCGAACTGAGGATTAACATTTTCCCTCCCGCAATGTTTTGCACAATTTTTAGTTTTATTTCAAATTTTATTTGAAAACATTTCAAATTATTTGCAAATTCTGGATTACAATTATTCAACTACCCTGCAATCTTTTGAATTCTCCGTTCAAAATTTCTAGTCAAAACTGGATGCCTAATATATCATGTAAAACATAAATCTATGAAAAATTGAAAAACATGAAATGTAACAGATCTCTCAAATGAAAAACTTTTCCAATCGTTTCATTCAGTTATATTTATTGCTTTCGAAATAGACAATGGATACTCACAGTTTGGCCATTAAAAAATGAATAATTTTTAATTTCTTCACACAAAGTGTTTGAAAGTAACAAAACTACATTCCACATTTTTTTGACAAAAGGGAGCCAATCGATCAATTTATTCCCTAATAAACCTTCACTTCATTTTCATAGATTTAATGCTTAGTAAATTTAGCCTGTAAGTATTGAATATGTAGTCCTTTAGAGGGCTGAGGAAAAAAATCGCGAAATACTCTGATTCATTGATAGAAACAGACGTGCGTTAATGGACGTCCAGAAAGTATCTTTTAATAATAGTTTTAGTGAATTAAATTACTGTATTTTTAAAAAAAAATTCCTCTATTTTATGATGGCATAATTAGAATTTAATTATTTTGAATAGTTTTTGAGAAAATCTTTCTTATTCATTAAAAATCATGACTACGGTAAAAAAACAGAAAATTGGGCGTAGCTCCTTTTCCTTTCGGAATCGGACTATACTTGAAATGAACTTTTTTGTAGGAAATTATGTCTACAATCACCTCCTAGAGTTTGGCTACTTAGACCTGAATCACCCTGTATATATATATATATATATATATATATATATATATATATATATACACACACACACATATATATATATATATATATATATATATATATATATATATATATATATATACATACCACAGTCTATAATCTGATCTTTAATGATTACCCTTTGTCATCTGTCATACATTCCACTTAAATCATATGGAGCATATGCTTAATCAAAATTATTACCGTAAAAGTGGGTTACTTTGGCCCTAGGGTGTAACTTTGTCCCAAAACAAAAAAGTTTTTGCTTCATGTGTACCAGCAGCTGATATTGTCAGATTCACGTACTAACTCAGGATTCCACTAGGCCTGAGTACCTGCTAGAAGGTCCAAGAGTTTAATAGTTCTAGTGATTTCCGCTAGGTCCTAGCTAGTAGACGTTCTTCACAGCCTATTGTAAAATACATGATTCCAAAAGAGAACAGCTGTGATTGTGTTGCCGAAAGGCTGGGTTTACTTAGTGCTCTCGTTTATATTGCTATTATTGATATTTATTGGAGTCAAAAAGTGTAATGACGGGTGTGAAAAGACTGGCCGAGACCCGTCCTCAGATTAGAAAGCTAGATATTTCCTCGGCTGCGAAAATTCTTAGCAAAAGTGTGGAAAATAGTAAAGGCGATTCAAACCTAACCTCAACAGAAGAACCGGCCAAAACAGGTGATATGAATTTTCTATCTCACATATTCCCTGAGGTGACTGTTATAGAGCCAGGTAGTAGTAACCTCAACTCTAACCTTCCTCACGTAACCAATGACAACGAGTCACTTCCAATCAACACAGACAGTCTCGATGCAATGGACGCCCAATCATTCGAAGAACCTAAACCCAAGAGAAATAGATATGCCCGAATAATAACTCCTGTGGCAGTTATGACTCCGACTACTAATAGATTTTCCCCATTATCTGAAATACAGACTGAAGATGATACTACTCCTATTTCTATAGGGTTGGCAAATAAGTCCTTTCGGTTTTTGTATTCATGTTTTGTTTACAATATGTCACATTTATCTGATGCAATTAATCCCAACAGAGGATTGTTTATCCTATTTGTAATATGTAAACAGTTATGTCTGTCGACACTTCTTAAGATTAGGTCAGTATTGCGTTTGTGATCCAGCTGAGCATTTTATTGCATTATAGGCATATATTGCTGTATTATTTCAAAAAAGGAAAGCGAGCTGCAGAGGCTCATAAAAAAATATGCGGGGTCTATGGGGATAAAGCCATAACAGAGCGCACGTGCCAAAATTGGTTTGCCAAGTTTAGGGCAGGGAATTTTGACATAAACGACGCACCACGACCTGGTCGTCCACAAGAAATTGAAAGCATTGATGTTAAGGCTATAGTCGATCAAAATCCTTCCCAATCAGTGCGAGACATTGCTGAGGCCCTAGATATATCACATGCAAGCGTAGAAAATCATTTGCGGAAGCTCGGCTACGTTTCTAGGCTGGATGTTTGGGTCCCCCACTCTCTGACCGAAGCCAACTTGGCAAAACGCATTTCCATTTGCGATTCCCTGCGAAAACGTCAAGAAAACGATCCATTTCTTAAAAGACTTGTGACAGGGGATGAAAAGTGGATTGTCTACGATAATGTGGTGCGAAAAAAATCTTGGAGACCTAGCAACGAACCACCTGGAACCACATCTAAAGCGGGATTGCACCCAAAGAAGATAATGCTTTCTGTATGGTGGGATTTCAAGGGTGTGATTTTTTATGACCTGCTGCCACAAGGTAAATCAATCGATTCCACTCTATACTGCTCACAATTAACAAAATTGAATGAATCAATTCGACGAAAACGCCCAGAACTGGCAAATCGAAAGGGTGTCGTCTTCCATCATGATAATGCCAGGCCCCACACTTCGTTAGTCACCCGCAACAAATTGTTAGCCCCTGGATGGGATCTTTTGCCCCACCCTCCCTATTCACCGGACCTTGCTCCTAGTGACTACCACTTATTCCGGTCTCTACAAAATTCCTTAGGTGGAAAACGGTTTGAAAACGAACAGGGTGTCAGGGAGCACCTTGATCATTTTTTCGCTAATAAACCACAGACATTCTATGAGCATGGGATTATTCAGCTGATGGAGAGATGGGGTAAAGTAATAGAAAATAATGGACATTACATTGTAGATTAAAATAAAAATTATGTTCAAAATATACAATAGTTTTCTTTCAACTTAAAAAACCGAAAGGACTTATTTGCCAACCCTATACTTCTCCCCCGATTCAAAGACTGAGGCCAAACAGACAGATAAACCGAACAGCTGACATCCCTGAGAGTCCCCATTCTCCTAAAATTCCGCCTATTTTTGTAGTTGTGTCTGACAATCACGAAAACTCATTCATTGACAGTAAACAGCTAGTTGCAGATCTTGAACGAGTTGCAAAGTCCGCATTTGATTGCAAAATGCTATTTAAGAAAATAAAAATATCTTTGTCCAGCATTGAGGACTTTAGGAGCGTAACCAAGTTTTTTGACGACACTCCTGATATTAAATATTTTTTAATTTCTAACCCGGACAGAACCATCTCTGCTGTAGTACGAGGCTTGCCCTTCAACGTCTTCGAGGATGATGTCCTAGATGACTTGAAGAGGCGAGGCTACCCAGTACAGAGAGCCACGAGGCTCTATAATAAAGATAGATTTCCCACACCTTTAGTTGCCATTGAGCTAGATAATAATGAGAAAGGCAAATCTGTTATAGAATTAAATAGGCCGTGTAATATGGTGGTTACCGTGGAAACCCGACGCCGATCCGGGCGTCCCGTACAATGCGGAAACTGTTTACGAATTGGCCATACTAAAAAGCACTGCCGGCTGGATCCCAAGTGTGCGAAATGTGCAGGAGACCATCCTCTTTCCCTTTGCACTGACCGGTCCACTGCTGCGAAATGTGCTAACTGTAGTGGCAACCACAGTGCAAGATACAGAGGATGTCAAGTTTACATGAATCATGAAAAATCTCGCACATGACAGACTGCCACATTACTTACTCAATCACAAGAGAACACCATACTTCCTAACACGCAGAATACGACACTATCCACTACACACGACAAAAAACACTCAACAACCTAACGTCTGGACAGAAAGAGAAAATCTAAGAACATCACAGACAAAACAACTGACCAAACATTCGACATTTCTAAATTCCTGACGACTCTCATAAAGCCGTTCTTACCGCAAATTAAAACATTTTTCACCAAATTATTGTCTTCAATTTTTACATCTGAAAATGGACTGTTCTAATTTAACTTCTTACCAAAACCTAACTCTTCTAAATTGGAATGCCGCGGGACTAAAAAACCGCGTGAACTTACTGAATAACTTCCTGAACAGACATGTTGTACACGTAGCATGTATAACGGAGACGCTCCTAACTGAAACAGACAGACTACTAATTCCTGGTTATACTGTGTACAGGACGGACCAGGAGACCAGACGGGGTGGAGTTGCTATACTAGTACTGAGACGATTAATACACACTGAACTCCACTTACCAACACTACAGAACATACAGACCATTGGAATTACACTAACACTAAACAATAACTCCAACATCAATATAATGGCAGCATATCACCGTCCAGGAATTCGCCTCATTGAATCCGACTTTGAGTGCATTTTTTCTGGAGCTCCGACTATTTTGCTTGGAGATCTGAATAGCAAAAAGTCCGTCACGCAGGAGCTGCATAACTAAGCACTTTCCTCAGAATTTGGGTAGTGTAGACTGCTTTCCAGAACAATTTGCTTAAAATATCCTACATAAATAAAATAAAAACATGAATAGTTCTCTTTTAATTTTGTGATGAGTAACTGATAAATTATTAATTTGCTTCCAGAGTTATGTTTACACATGGTACCTACTACAATATGTAATAAATAGAAAATCCTCATATTATTGTATTTTGATCTAACGCAGGAACCGGATACAGTCCCTCTAGCGCTCCTTGCGGCGGCTTTGTGAACCTACGTCTGCCGGCTTTTCTATTCAAATATATTACAAATTCAACCCCCGCTTTCCGATTGACCGATTCAGCTCATTTTTACAACACTTCTTTCTCATGAGTTACCCACGACGTATACCGCGTTTCGTTACAATACAGCAGAAATTACGACCGGTATGAGTATATTAGGAATTTGGGTCCGGAGTAAACCCCCCCTTCTAATGAACCGATTTAGTTTATTTTTACAACACATATTTACCTGTAGATTACCACTACGAATACCGAGTTTCGTCGAAATATACCAAAAATCACGGCTGGTAGTGGCAAATTGGTATTGTGAATCCGGAGTAAACCCCCCCTCCTAATGAACCGATTTCGTTTATTTTTACAACACATATTTACCTGTGGATTAGCACTACGAATACCGAGTTTCGTCGAAATATACCAAAAATCACGGCTGGTAGTGGCGAATTTGTATTGTGGGTCCGGAGTAAACCCCCCCTTCTAATGAACCGATTTAGTTCATTTTTATATCTCACTTTTCTGTCTATATTACCACTACGAATACCAAGTTTCGTTGAAATATAACAAATATTACGGCTGACATAGTCAAATAAGTGTTTTGGGTTCGGGGTAAACCCCCCCTTCCGGTGGACCGACTTTGGTGGTTAACGAACTCGTTCAATCGTTTGCTAATTGAATGCTATATACCAAGTTTCGTGACGAAAAAACAAAAACTCTGGCCGCTATCGTGTTAACAGACACATATATATATATGCATATATATATATATATATATATATAGATATATATAAATTTTAACGGGGGTCATTTTCGGTGTCTACTAGGTAGGATCGATAAAGATTTGAAGAAATTTTTCAAAAATTCCGTCATGAGTCCAACCTCAATAGCTACTTTCCTTCGGAGGAAAGTGCTAAAACCCTATCTGGGGCTGTAGAACACTGAACTCTAATGGGACACGATTTGAAAACATATCAACGAACTTAGGACGGCGTATATCAGCACCTGACGAACCAACACACTACACAACACAAGACAGATATCATCCGGACATATTAGACATTGCTGTATTACATAACATACGCTACCCGCTTTATCACGACACTTTAACAGACCTGGACTCCGACCATTTACCAGTTATTTGTACATTTCACGATTCACCCCAATTTTCACCAAATCTCCCCAAGCTTCTTAACGGACGCGTGGACTGGGAACTCTTCACACATGCTATGCATATTCTGGATGTGCCATACATATAAGAAAGTACAGAAGACATTGATATATCCGCCTCGACATTCACAGAACACATACGCACATCAATAAAATACTCAACACAACAGCCCCAGACTAGGTTACATACTTCTAAAGGTTTTAAGACTCCGGCCCATATTCTACTGCTTATCCATTACAAGAATATCATTAGAAAAGTCCGTCACGCAGGAGCTGCATAACTAAGCACTTTCCTCAGAATTTGGGTAGTGTAGACTGCTTTCCAGAACAATTTGCTTAAAATATCCTACATAAATAAAATAAAAACATGAATAGTTCTCTTTTAATTTTGTAATGAGTAACTGATAAATTATTAATTTGCTTCCAGAGTTATGTTTACACATGGTACCTACTACACTACGTAATAAATACAAAAAACCTCATATTATCGTATTTTGATCTAACGCAGGAACCGGATACAGTCCCTCTAGCGCTCCTTGCGGCGCCTTTGTGGACCTATGTCTGGCTGGCTTTTCTATTGAAATATATTACAAAGTAAACCCCCCTTTCCGATTGACCGATTCAGCTCATTTTTATAACACTTCTTTCCCATGAGTTACCCACGTTCACCCAGCAGAAATTACGACCAGTATGAGTATATTAGTAATTTGGGTCCGGAGTAAACCCCCCCCCCTCCTAATGAACCGATTTAGTTTATTTTTACAACACATATTTACCTGTAGATTACCACTATGAATACCGAGTTTCGTCGAAATATACCTAAAATCACGGCTGGTAGTGGCAAATTGGTATTGTCTGTCCGGAGTAAACCCCCCCCCTCCTTATGAACCGATTTAGTTTATTTTTATAGCTCACTTTTCTCTCTATATTACCAGTACGAATACCAAGTTTCGTTGAAATATAACAAATATTACGGCTGAAATGGTCAAATTAGTGTTTTGGGTTCGGGGTAAACCCCCCCCCCTTCCAGTGGACCGATTTTGGTGGTTAACGAACTCGTTCAATCGTTTGCTAATTGAATGCTATATACCAAGTTTCGTGACGAAAAAACAAAAACTCTGGCCGCTGTCGTGTTAACAGACATATATATATATATATATATATATATATATATATATATATATATATATATATATATGCATATATATATATATATATATATATGCATATATATATATATATATATATATATATATATATATATATATATATATAAATTTTAACAGGGGTCATTTTCGGTGTCTACTAGGTAGGATCGATAAAGATTTGAAGACATTTTTCAAAAATTCCGTCATGAGTCCAACCTCAATAGCTACTTTCCTTCGGAGGAAAGTGCTAATAAATATTGTACAGCCACATGTTTAAATTTTTGTTAAGGTTATTGATTATACTCTGTTTCTATAACTTTCCACAAATAACATTTTTATCACGACTAATATTGGTCGTTTTTTTTAATTTGTTTTAAAAATTGATTTGTGAATTATGTACCATTTTTTACCTTTTTAAAAAAAATAAAGTGCGTATGTATATATGTCTGTGGGTTGTTTCCCTTCAAACAAGCGAGTTAATTGAATCCAAGAGCGAATTACAGTGTTTATTTTATACCAATATTTGGTGTGGGACAAAGTTGCCCAAGGCTAAGGGCTACTTTAGCCCAAATTTAAAAATAATAAAAAAAATCAAAAAAGATGTATAGAATATAATTTTAAAAATATAGTCTTATAAAGAAAGATTACAACTACCTAAAAATGCCTTTTAATGTTTATTTTATAATATTAAATATTTTAGCAAAACATGAAACCAAAAATGTCATAAAACTGGGACAAAGTAACCCACTTTTACGGTAGTCTAACATAAGATGCCCCTAGTTTCATGTTATTAATGCAAATATTCACTTACCAAGGTTTCCTTATCTTCCACTCTTTTGGTGGTGGCACTGGATCTGGCTTCACTTACCTTCTCATGGAAAGGCTGTCTGTCGATTATGAGAAGAAGAGTAAGCTTGAATTCGCAATTTATCCTGCTCCTCAGGTGAATATTGAATATTATCATACTTCCAGCCAGTAGTTATTATCTTTTATTTCAATTCCTACAATGAATAAATTTATTTTTAAAGAAATAATAACACATTTTCTTTCATCATCAGATTTTAATCATCGATTTTGATTTATAATTTTGTCACATAATGCCATACACTGGCTTTATGAGTTATAATAAGCATCTGATGTGTCAAGAAATAAAAGTGAGAAATTATATATTCTACTAGACTTTAGTGTCACTATGATCAAGGGTAATATCTAGATGATGGGTGGTACGTGCAAATGGTGAAACATTGCTTTGTCGAGCCACTTTAGTTTGTTGCGCTGACTTTATCTCTAAGATAATGGATTCCTTTTAGCGCGGTTCCTCCCTCCCCCATAGGGAGGAACCCTGCTTATAAGGTTGATACAATGAAACCATCCGGAAGTGCCGACAAGAAAATTTTGCGTTTCAAAACCCCTAGAGACCGAAAATAACGGTGGTTCAAATTTGTGTGTGTATATATATATATATATATATATATATATATATACATATATTTGTCTGTTCGCTCTGTAGCTCCCAGACGAATGGTCCGATTTTGATGAAATTTGGCACAAAAATCTTTTGTCTAATTTGAAAGGTCAAGGGGCGAATTTGCGCAAAAAAAATCGTAACGCTTACGTTTTTGAGTTCATAAGCTTGTAAGTACTCGTTTTATATGCTTCCTGGGCTAGGAAAACGAATGAAACCATTTTCAAGGCGATAGCTTTAACCGATTTCGAGAAAATTGGAAAAATAGTTTTTGAATACCGTTTTTGGTTTGGGTACTTAGAATCATGGGATTCATTTGAAACATTTTCTGCATGTTCCACTTTCATCAAAACTAATATGTTGAAATTTTGGTTACGTTTGGAGTTAAGGAAGGGTTAGAATAAAATATTTTAATTACAGACATAAAAAGTTTTAGTAACTTTGTTTACTTTCCTTAATATCTCGAAAAAGGTTGAGAATCTTGGTAAACGGAAGAATTCCATTAGAAAGCTTATTAAATGCTCTAAAAAAAAGGTTCTAATAAAAGTTTTGATTAGGCGATGTCAACCGGAGAAATAAGAGCTTAAAACTTTAAAGTAATTGATTTCGCTTATTCGAACTGTTCTTTTTGTCTGTTTTTTATTCCTTGTTATTTTTTAATTGCTTATAGTTGGATAATGTATTTGAAAATAAAACAGGTTAAGAAAAATAAGAAAAACAGTTTAATGTTGAGATATGGATTTCCAAGATATAGCTTTTCAACTGCCTAGCGTCCTTCCTAAGGAGGGTTGTGTTTGTCTTTGATTTTGGTACTTAGAATTATGGGATACAGTTGAAACATTTTCTGCATGTTCGAATTTCATCAACAATAATATGTTGAAATTTTTGTTACGTTTAGAGTAAAGGAAGGGTTAGAATAAAATATTTTATTAACAGACAAAAAAAGTTTTGGTAACTTTGAATACTTTCGTTAGTTTTTTTTTTTTTTTTTTTTTTTTCCTTTTCTTTTGGTGCATCTACTGCTGAGGTCATTAGTACACTTTCGTTAGTATCTTGAAAACCGTTGACAATCTTGTGAAGCGGAAGATTACCATTCGAAAGCTTACTAAATGCTCTACAAAAAAGTCCGACTCGCAGGAACTGCGTCATCTTAGCGCGGTTACGTACATCTTGAAGAAATGGAATAGATTAGCATCACAAATCACAAGAAACTGACAGCCACTGCCATCATGATTACCACAGCCACTCCAAACTTATTACTAATACCTTTCACCGTTTGTTAGCTTATTTGACTACAATACTAATTTTACTGATAAATGCAATTTAAAACTAGAAACAACCAATTAAAAAGTGAGATAAAGAAAGAGAAAACCCATTTCAAAACAACAAAACAAACACTTTTTAAGTTTTAAGGGCTTATGTCTCTCATTGACGTTGTCCCATTGAATATTGCTTCAGAACATTTTTTGTAGAGAATTTAGTAAGCATTAGAATGGTCACTTTCCACTTACCACGATTTCCCAACCGTTATCGAGATATTTACGAAAAATGTATGGAGATCCGAAAACTTTTCACGTCTATTAATAAAATATTTTTTTTCGCATACTTCCTTAACTTCAAATATAACCAAAATTTAATCATCTTAGTTGGGATTAATTTCCAAGATGTAGGAAATATTTCAATTGAATCCCGCGATTCTAAGTACTCACAAAAAAATAATGACTTACAAAAACAGTGATTCCACTTTTCTCGGAAACGGTTACAGATATCGCCTTAAAAATGTTTTCATTCGTTTTCTTATGTTAACAAACCTATAAAACAAGTACCTGCAAGCATATAAACTCAAGAACGTAAGCGTTACGATTTTTTTTTGCGCGAATTTCGCCCCAAACACTATCTTCTAGTGGGCGGATTCTGCTGGTTAACGAACTTGACCTTTCAAATGAGAAGACGGATTTTTGTGCCAAATTTCATCAAAATCGGACCATTTTTGAGCCGTCAGGAGCGCAAACAGACAAGCATATGTATAAATATATATATATATATATATATATATATATATATATATATATATATATATATATACAAATTTTAGCCACCTATATTTTCGTGATCCATAGGGTCTGAAACGCAAAAGTTTCTAGTCGGCACTTCTGGATTGCGTCATGAGGTCAACCTCATAAGCGGGTTCTCCCTATGGAGATAGGGAGTAACCGCGCTGAAAGGTTCTGAAGAAAGTTTTAATTAGGTGATGTCAATCGGAGAAATAAGTGCTTAAAACTTTAAATTAATTGATTTCGTTTATTCGAATGGTTCTTTTTGTCTGTTTTATTCCTTGTTATTTTTTAATTGCTTATAGTTGGATAATGTATTTGACAATAAAACTGGTTAAGTAAAATAACAAAAACAATTTATTGTTAGAAATATAGAGTTCCAAGATTCCAAGACCATGTAACTAGCGGGTCCATTTCTAGTGTTAGCAGACCCTTCCAGGTAAGATTGTAAATCATGACCTTTCAAGACTTTACTACTCACAGAAATGGCATTAGTGACCTTAAGGGTTGACACGCCATTATAATAATTAATTTAAAAAGACTGGTGGAACCAAAATAATAACTGCTTCTATTTTAATCTTTCCTAATTAGACTAGGGATATGAATGGAACCGCGCTAAGATGATGCAGTTCCTGCGAGACGGACTTTTTACATTTTATATATATATATATATATTTATATATATATATATATATATATATATATATATTTATATATATATATATATATATATATATATTTATATATATATATATATATATATATATATTTATATATATATATATATATATATATATATATATATATATATATATATATATATATATATATATATATATATATAATCACCTGTCTGTTTGTTCCTTATACAAATCCACTCCGTTTGACCAAGTTGGACCAAACTTGGCACAAATGTTCTTCTTGATACGGGAAGTCTCCTAGGCTAGCTCAAAATCTTCTAGGCTTCACAGATCGGAAATAACGAGTTCGAAACTGTCAATTACAGAAGAGTGAATTCTCAGAAATCGCCATTTTCTTTCAATAAAAAACTTTTTGCGAACAAAACTTTTCAGTTTTAACCTTTGTACGTTTACCTAAATTATAGCCTTTTATTCTCAGAATTTGGACAAATAATATCATAGAAGATAAATTTTCTTAATTTCTGATAAAAATGTAGGACAACACTGGGATTGAAGTCCAATTTCAATAGCTACTTTCTTTCTGAGGAATGTGCTAAAAGAAAATATGAGGAGCCTAGTATCAAAGTTGGACAACTCCACTTTTGCTTTTTTTACTGGAGAGGCAAAAAACCATATCTACTATATTGATGTCAGTATCATGGGGATTTTTTTTATATGTTATTCTTATAGGCCCAGAAACATTTTTTCAAAGGCATTTTAAAATGATATGGGTATTAAGGCCGTATTTACACTTTAAATAGTGGAGTTGTCTATGTTTGAAACCAAGTCATGGAGTTGTCTGTTTTTGAAACCAAAGGGAGCCATTTTAAAATTGAACCTATCCTCTTTTGCAATCAAACAAATATGAATTTGATTTGCACGAGGGTGTTTTAATATAATGTAATTATGTCTAATGTATTAAAACAAAATTATATAGCTAAAAATTAAACATGAAACATTTTTGTTTAAATGCAGTTTGATATAACTGAAATGAAACTTAATTATCCTTATTTTATTAAGTTTAGAAAAAACGTGGTACTTAGCTATCCTATTTGCACAGTTTTATCTAAAAGTACATGTATTGAAGTTTCTGTGCTATAATTTTCATTGCCGTACTCAGCCATACCTGTGCACAGCTAATAAAATAAAGTTATCAATTAGCAATGCGATCATTTCACGAAAAACGAGCTAACCATTATTATTTTCTGCAGAGAGTTGTTGAAAAGTTTGTAATAGCAAATAACTCCACTTGAGTAAAATATGAATATTTTAAATTAAATACTTACTGTTTTCAGTACATTCAGACTTTATGAACCTAACCTTAGTTTATTTAGAGAATTTTATTCAATTTGTTCAGCAAAGACCTCTCTAAGAGTAATTAACTTTCTTTTTTTTTTGTCAAGCAAGCATTATTTAGTAATATATGCAGAGTAGTCTTCTTGTGATTGGTTTTTCCTGAACAATTTTAGTACAGTTTATTTGTGGTATTCCGCTTCATATAAACAATTTTAATGTGTAACTGTACGCCAGATATACCTGAGGGATATTCATTCCTCTTCCCAAACCCTTCGGCGGTCGTCCTTTCAGATATAACACTTCTTCCGAATCAAATCTTGTGATACTACATAAAATGTAATGGAAACGGCAGCTTGGGCTCAACGAATTGCTAATTAAGAAAGAAAAACGAGAGACACAGGCAAGTTTAAGCACTGCAGGGTGCGGGAAGGTTTACTTAACCTTACCTGCAAATAACAGTATCAACATAACTCTAAACATTCGGAGACGCATCCCTAGACATGTATGTTGCACTCACGTTTGAACCGCGCTAAAAGCACAATATATTCATTCTCTCATATATAATATGAATATATTAACGGCAAAACTCACTCGTGCCACAATTGTGACTACTGAACTCAGAAACCTTAATGTGCCACGTCATTTCGAAACATAAAAGTACCAAACCTCACTTCTGTCCACACATGAACTGTCGAAACGATCTACCGGGAACCTTAAAGCGCGATGTCTTGGCCAAACAAAGCAATTACAAACTTCACTCTTGTCCCAATTGCGAGCACAGACAAGTTCAGTCATGGAATTTAAAGTGTAATATCAAGTACAAACATACCAACGGAACACATCATTCCTGTCCTCAATGCGATTACAGAACAATTAGTTTTTCAATTTTAAAGTATCATTTCAAGTGCAAACATACTAAGGACAAACCACTATCCTGTCCGTGTTGCGAGTGTTAAGCAGTTCAGGCGGGATGTTTGTACCACATAGCAGGCACGATCATACAAAAGAAAAACCTTATAATTACCCTATCCCAGCACTGAAAATTATATTGTTTAGAGTTATCAGATTCAAGTAATAATACTAGTAATTGTTTACAGCAACTTCCTGATGTGAAGTGAGCAGCTCATGCTCTAAGTTTATTTGCTTCTTCTGATATAGATAAATCCATTAGACAAAATCCACCAATATATAAAAAATGTAGGTACTTACGTACTAGTTGCACTGACCTCGAGAACTGGCTCCCGCTCAGTGATCCGGATCAGGCAATATGGCGACCTGTTATTCAGGCCACTTATGGCACCAAGACCATGTATTAATATTATCAACGAGTTGGCTTGACTAGAGTTTCCATATAAACTTGAAATTGCTCATAAAGACCAAGCAATAGAAGTGCTAATGAGTTGCGCGCGTGCGCTGATAATGGAGATAACCTCTTAATAACCCGTCATTTTATGATCCGGATCAATGGGCGTGAGCCTGAACGGGAGGGAGCCGGTTCTTGAGATAGGTGCAAGTACGTAAATACCCAATTTATTTATATGGACATACAAAGCTCCAGGCCCAACGGATTGGGGGGGCCTGGTATTTATGGCTTTCCCCCCACTTTTCCATATCTACATTAATAAATGTTTTTTTTTTTTTTTTTTTTTTTTTTTCCAAAACCCCACTTAAGAAAATAGATAATTAAAAAGCCGTCACGCAGGAGCTGCATAACTAAGCACTTTCCTCAGAATTTGGGTAGTGTAGACTGCTTTCCAGAACAATTTGCTTAAAATATCCTACATAAATAAAATAAAAACGTGAATAGTTCTCTTTTAATTTTGTAATGAGTAACTGATCAATTATTAATTTGCTTCCAGAGTTATGTTTACACATGGTACCTACTACACTACGTAATAAATACAAAAAACCTCATACTACCGTATTTTGATCTAACGCAGGAACAGGATACAGTCACTCTAGTGGCAGAAAGCGCTCCTTGCGGCGGCTTTGTGAACCTACGTCTGGCGGGCTTTTCTATTGAAATATATTACAAATTAAACCCCCGCTTTCCGAATGACCGATTCAGCTCGTTTTTACAACACTTCTTTCTCATGAGTTACCCACGACGTATACCGCGTTTCGTTACAATACAGCAGAAATTACGACCGGTATGAGTATGTTAGAAATTTGGGTCCGGAGTAAACCCCTTACTCTCATGAACCGATTTAGTTTATTTTTACAACACATATTTACCTGTAGATTACCACTACGAATACCGAGTTTCGTCGAAATATACCAAAAATCTCGTGATTTTTCGCCACTACGGCTGGTAGTGGCGAATTGGTATTGTGGGTCCGGAGTAAACCCCCCCCCTTCTAATGAACCGATTTAGTTCATTTTTATATCTCACTTTTCTCTCTATATTACCACTACGAATACCAAGTTTCGTTGAAATATAACAAATATTACGGCTGACATAGTCAAATTAGTGTTTTGGGTTCGGGGTAAACCCCCCCTTCCGGTGGACCGACTTTGGTGGTTAACGAACTCGTTCAATCGTTTGCTAATTGAATGCTATATACCAAGTTTCGTGATGAAAAAACAAAACTCTGGCCGCTATCGTGTTAACAGACACACATATATATATATATATATATATATATATATATATATATATATATATATATATATATATATATATATATATATATATATATATATATATATATATATATATATAATATATATATATATATATATATATATATATATATATATATATATATATATATATATATAATATATATATATATATATATATATATATATATATATACATATAAATTTTAAAGGGGGTCATTTTCGGTGTCTACTACTAGGTAGGATCGATAAAGATTTGAAGAAATTTTTCAAAAATTCCGCCATGAGTCCAACCTCAATAGCTACTTTCCTTCGGAGGAAAAAAGTGCTAAAAGCATGGAAGGGAGGGCGTGATGAAAAAATTACAGGAGTGAAAATGGTGATCGACTAAATGAAAAAAAGTCGAATTAAAATGACGGGAATTTAAGCGTCTATTTGTTTACTTTCTTTGATAGCTTGGTCAGCTAGCCTATCTTTGCCGTCATGTATTTTAATATTTGTAATGTTGTCACCACTTATAATCAAATCTTACATTTATACAATTAAGTTTACTCAAACTGTCTTTCTGTCCGTTTTCATCATAGAGTATGAACTACGTTTATTGCTTAACAGAGTTCGCTAGGAGAAGGAGAAGGTTACTCCAATGTTTTACCATAGATTTAGAAAGGATAGATGCCTAACTCCCTACTTTTTAGTGAAGTACCCCTAACATTCTGGCGGCCATCTTGTTTGCGGGATAAACAATGTCAGAAGTGCTTGGACAGTTCATGTAATTTCTTCTAGATATTGTATTGAATATTATTTTAATAGTAGTGCAACTATGGTTACATCATGCGGTGCTTATGGTTGTACTAACAAAGCTACAAAGGGATCGGATATTCACTTTGTTTCGTAAGTATTTACTACTTGATTATCAAAGGTTCTTTCCCCAAGCTCAACAAGTAACTTGTTTTCTCCCTGAAAAGCCACCAAATCCCTAACCTTAGGCCATTGTACATATAAAAATAGTTTCTTTACATAAATATGTTCAATTATTTATTTATTTATTGATTTAATTATTCAATGAAACAGAAGCGCCCATGCACTTTTCAAATAATTGTTATTGTTTCATAACGTTTTGTCCATCAAAGAATATTTTTAAGTCATGATACACAGATCTGAAATTGAGTTTCATTATATATCATGAGTTTCAGTAATTGTTGATCATTATAAAATATGATGGGTTGAGAAGCCAAGGGATACAAGTGACGTTATAAGCATTTTGAGATATTACTGTTCAAAGTTAAATCGTTTTTGTAAATTCTCTGATAAGCGTAAGTCTGTATAATGTTTAAATTATGTTTCTACTATGCATCAATTGATTTTTCAGTAATATAGTTAAAAAAAAAAAAATTGTGAATGTCTATTATCAATTTATAATTATCTACCCCTTGGCCTCCAAAGCCAAACAATATTGATATTTATTGTCAGGATACTTTTTAAGCATAGCTCAATAAACAACTCACCTTATGACTTGTTACTCACAAACTTCAACTTATGAATTTTTTTCAGACAGAACTAAAATTGAAGGGTAGATTTGAAAGATGTTGCACCTTAAAGCCACAATAATGGCACAGTAGACACATATCAGTTACGGTGAGCAGAAGGTTCGTCCCATACTTGTTAATGATTTGGGCAGGAATAGTTATAGTTATAACCTCCTGATGATGCACCAGATAGCACGTAAAACATTGCAGTGATTTGAGAAATTTTATTATTTATTATTGAGAGGTCTCCTTGAAACAGAAATAAGACAAAACTTTCTTATTCCTTGGAGGTGTTACATGATTTTAACAATTATTATATATAAATAGAGATTTTTTTGTTATGATTTTAATGAAATATTTTTATGAAAATTTCATGAAATAGTTTTTATCATCATTTATTTTATTATTTTTTTTTTTTTTTTAGCTCCGAGATAAGTCATCTAGAACAAAAGAATTGATTGAACAAGTTCTTCTTCGAGACACAATATCCAAGTATACAAAATCTAAGAAGTATATAGCCAATATACGAGTGAAGGATATGGTCCCTATGGTGCCCATTGAAGGCCATGAATATATGGTCCCTATGGTGCCCATTGAAGGCCATGAATATGTTACTACAATTTATATTGGTATATAGTTAATCATATAGAATTTTAATTTATAGTCTTTCAACATTTATACTATGTTCTTACTAAAGTTCTTGTGCACAAAATAGTTTTTAAAATGCCAATACAAAATCTATGAATCAAATTTATTCCTTAAAATGAAGGCCATCATTTTTAACTACATTAACCCAGCCTTCAGCCAAAAGTTGTATTTGATGGTGATACTCTTTTTCAGTGTTTTGAGGCAAAAAACTTCTCGCACCCAGATTTGA
>OX328123.1:36982553-36987553 GCA_946811695.1 Gonocerus acuteangulatus
TCATTTGTCATGTATTTTAATTCATTAACTGCTTAATAAATAAGAAGTGACTAATTGCAGAAAAGGAAAGACAAAAAAGAAGAAGATGAAGAATAACTCACTGTAATAATAAGAATACAGAATAAGTTATAAAAACACAGCAATGATTTTCCAAAGGAGCTGTAATCATATTCCTAATAATATATTATTACGTTTTATAGCTTTGATATCTTGAAAAGTTTTATAAAATATCCTAGGTGCTCTTTATAATATTTTACATTCCCAAGAGCACAGAGAAGATTCATGAGAGCGTCATCTAGCGGTTGTAACGAAAGTTAATCTCATACGTACCTCTTGAGAGCAGTACACAATGCGAGTCGAAATGAATTTTATCTTATGAAAGAAAGATACAAACGTACAATTATACGACGTAAAATTATTTAAATAATAGCAAGGCAATTTGCCGTAGGGGACAACGAATAGAGAAAGGGAATGGTTAAACGAGTCAGAGATAAACTCTCGTTTGTATTGAGCGACTATTCATGTTGACCCCAAGGGCCGTTGCCGGTAGGTTTAATTTACTTTTACTCGGCACTTGGCACTTGGCACCTTGGCACATTGGCAAAAGGAAGAAGGGGAATAATAATAAATGTCAGTGCCGGCCCTAATTCTTGGCGTCGGCTGCCTATCGGCGGTAGAGCCATCTTTTGAGTGTCGAAGGTACTACTTCGAGGTTGTCGTAGCGGGTGTCCGTTCAAAGTGAGCCGTTCCTATCCCTGCTACCATCCCCTAAATGGTTCAAGAGAACAAGGGTTAAAAGAAAATTAAAAAACACCGGTTGCAATGAACCCTTTGTACAATATATAAATAATAAATATTCCTTAAATTTAATGTCGAGAAAAAAAACGAAATAAACATTTAAAATAAATTTATCTCATGGTTGAATTTTATATATATATATAAAGAAAGGGAATTAAACATTCAAAAGAAATTTATCTTATATTTAAATTGAACATATATAAAGAAAAATAATTAAACATTTAGACCAATTTTATCTTGTATATAAAATAATATATAATTAAACATCTAGAAGAAATTTATCTTTTATTTAAATTGAACATATATAAAGAAAAGGGATTAAACATTTAGAAGAAATTCTAAGTTAAAAGATGAATTAATTGTTTATATTTAAATGATGCAGACTATGGTCTTGAATAATTGTTAAACATTAAATTAATTTTAAAATTAATTATATAAAAAAAGAGAATAATATACTTATAATAATAAAAATTGTTTACATCAAAGGAAAAAATAAAACAGTAAAAAAAAAAAAAAAATTGTCTTACCCCGGATTCGATCCGCTGGCGTTTTAGTGGAGCCCCTGCAGAGTGGGAGGTACACTCTGTCAGCTGACAGCCAGCCTCCTTGGCTCAGTTACTACGTAGCCGACTCTCGGCTGGGAATCCGTGGTTCGAATCTACACTTTTTTTATAATTTTTTCTTTTCTTTTAGCACTTTCCTCCGAAGGAAAGTAGCTATTGAGGTTGGACTCATGACGGAATTTTTGAAAAATTTCTTCAAATCTTTATCGATCCTACCTAGTAGACACCGAAAATGATAGCGGCCAGAGTTTTTGTTTTTTCGTCACGAAACTTGGTATATAGCATTCAATTAGCAAACGATTGAACGAGTTCGCTAACCACCAAAGTCGGTCCACCGGAAGGGGGGGTTTACCCCGAACCCAAAACACTAATTTGACTATGTCAGCCGTAATATTTGTTATATTTCAACGAAACTTGGTATTCGTAGTGTTAATATAGAGAGAAAAGTGAGATATAAAAATGAACTAAATCGGTTCATTAGAAGTGGGGGTTTACTCCGGACCCACAATACCAATTCGCCACTACCAGCCGTGATTTTTGGTATATTTCGACGAAACTCGGTATTCGTAGTGGTAATCTACAGGTAAATATGTGTTGTAAAAATAAACTAAATCGGTTCATTAGAAGGGGGGGGGGGGGTTTACTCCGGACCCAAATTCCTAATATACTCATACCGGTCGTAATTTCTGCTGTATTGTAACGAAACGCGGTATACGTCGTGGGTAACTCATGAGAAAGAAGTGTTGTAAAAATGAGCTGAATCGGTCAATCGGAAAGCGGGGGTTTAATTTGTAATATATTTGAATAGAAAAGCCGGCAGACGTAAGTTCACAAAGCCTCCGCAAGGAGCGCTAGAGGGACTGTATCCGGTTCCTGCGTTAGATCAAAATACAATAATATGAGGATTTTGTATTTATTACGTAGTGTAGTAGGTACCATGTGTAAACATAACTCTGGAAGCATTAATTAATAATTTATCAGTTACTCATTACAAAATTAAAAGAGAACTATTCATGTTTTTATTTTATTTATGTAGGATATTTTAAGCAAATTGTTCTGGAAAGCATTCTACACTACCCAAATTCTGAGGAAAGTGCTTAGTTATGCAGCTCCTGCGTGACGGACTTTTTTTTTCTTCTTCTTTTACTAAAATGTCTACGACTATGTCCCTATTTCTTTAAAATCAAGTGAGAATCAGAAGCCGCCCAATATCTACGTTGGAAATGTATATATACATAAAAAAAAAAAAAAAAAAAAATCTCTATACTCGCCTCAGCCAAGCTGCTGGAGAAAAATCATTTTCTTGCAGGGCTAGATTTAATGATATAGCGATCAGTGCTATCAATAGCGATGCCTACAGGGCAATTATTAAAAAAAATGAATGAAATGGAAGCAGACTACCACTGTTATCAATTACCGACCGGAGGAGAAAGCTTACAGAGTGGTAATACGTAATACTCATAACTCCTGGATACAATGTCAGGAGAATAATAAATGTTCGCCACCCGACAACAAAAGCACAACTGCCACTATTCTACGTGGACCCTTTGTAGTGTCGTACGAATGGCGTTTGCGATATAGTAACTGGGACGAAAAACATTCTCTTTAATTTAACTGAGCTATACGTCAAAACTATTTTCATACCATTCAGACTTTAATTAATTCATTTTTGTGGAGCCTTTAGATTTTTTAAAGATGACGCAAAAGTAAAATATAGAGATGAATTGTTGTAATTACTTTTAAATAAATGTTTTTAAAAAATGCTTTTAAAAGTGATTGTTGTACTCTACGATGGGTGGCTGTTGATATTAATTAAATTAACTGATTAATTAGATTAATTAATTACATTCATCAACTAATTGGGCAATCGGCTGACTGGTTGAGCAACCCCCGACACGGCACCATAGTTCAACTTGCCCGCCCAAATTAATTAAAAAAATAATTAACTAATTAATTAGCTAATTAGCCTAATTGAGATTATTTATTTTTTTGCATGCGTTAAACGCCACCATGATTGAGTGAAAAGAAACTAGACTAACTAAAAAGCTATCATGACCCAGGCCAGAATAGCTTTTTCCTTAGCAATTGCTAACCAATAGAACCAAGTCACAGCTCTTTATTCACACCTTCTATCTAGCTGCAGCTAGGAAAAATACTTAGTTCTAGCAACTGCTAACTTTTATTCACTCCACCCAATAAAGTCATGTTTGTCAGTTGTCCTTTACTTTTATACAAGTAGAGACTGATTGTGGACATTTCGAACATACTATGATATATAGTTGTGCAGCTAATAAATCTTTAATGTTTTCGTATGTTTCGAGTTTTACTTATACAATAATGTCAGATAAATGATAGCCGACCATTTTTATGATTATTTAAAGCGGGGAAAACCTATATCACATTGGGTATTCCTTCGGCCGGAAGCCAGTGCTATAATAATTATTGTAGTCCATTATTATATCAATCGTCATTTTGTATTAGAAAAAAAAAAAAAAAAAAATATTACAGCAATTTTCCCAGGAAATGCTTTGAACTCCTTGATTTGTATGCAAATCCCCGTACAATAAATGATAGCCGACCATTTTTATGATTATTTAAAGCGGGGAAAACCTATATCACATTGGGTATTCCTTCGGCCGGAAGCCAGTGCTAGCTATAATAATTATTGTAGTCCATTATTTTATCAATCGTCATTTTGTATTAGAAAAAAAAAAAAATATTACAGCAATTTACCCAGGAAATGCTTTGAACTCCTTGATTTGTATGCAAATCCCCGTACATATCTTGCTACTACTACTACTAAATACTGCTGCTACCACCAATACCACTGCTAGTAGTGCTACCAGCGCCGGGTATACACTTCAGCCAAAGATATACCTAAAAACGTGCAAACTTAAGGAGTGTTCACTAACTAAAGGAGAGGCGCTGGCCCAAGCCGGGGGGTAACAGAAGGTCGTTGGCCGGAGCCGGGCCCTCATCTCCCGTCGTAGAGGCTGTCCCCTGGGTAGTCGGAGCGTTGAGATTCCTATATGTAGACGGACAGCACAGCTGCGAAACGACGAAAGAGTTTCACGAGCAGCAGTATAGTACCTCTGAGCCTCAGTGGAACAGTTTTGAAGTAAAAACATCAAAACCGTTCTCATTGGTTAGGCAGAGGATTTCCGTTCGGTTAAAAGCTCAGAACCCAAGACTAAGACATCTGTGTCAGTTCATGTGTTTTATACAGAATTTATGAGCGTCTCCGCGGGCATTCTATGCGCGCGAGGCGTAATTTCGTTTGGAAACGGCACCTATAAGGCGCAGACTTCTCCCGTTAACGCGAGCGTCTCGCCGACCAAACGGCACCCTCCGAAAGGAGAGTACCGACAAGGAAGAAGAGGGACGTACGTAAACGTCTCTCCGAGTGTTACGGCCGCTCTCGGCACCAGCCGAGGCAGCCTCTCTTGGACGAGGCATCATTTACGCCCTCTTCCCTGGTTGATCCTGCCAGTAGTCATATGCTTGTCTCAAAGCTTAAGCCATGCAAGTCTCAGTACGAGCTGACTTAAAGTGAAACCGCAAAAGGCTCAGTAAACCGGTCATAGTTTACCGGACATATACCACTCACGTGGATAACTGTGGTAATTCTAGAGCTAATAC
>OX328123.1:36995053-37000053 GCA_946811695.1 Gonocerus acuteangulatus
TCGAGTGTATATTTGGAATCCGAAGAATGAAGGCCATTATAATTAAGTATAAAGATCTGTCACTGTTAATGTTGGTAAACATAAATGACTGAAAAAACTCTCGGAATATTTTTGACTCCCTCTCTTACATGAATAGTATAAAGCAATCCAAAAACGGGATGATGATGATGATGATAATAACAAAAAATTGTAATTAAATGCTTCATTTTTAATTATATATTTATATGTGGTTCACACGTTGTTTTCTTTAAGAAAATTTAACCCAGAGAGTTTGGTTTTAATTTTCCTTAAAAGTATATTACCATTAGGTAAATGATTCCATTATGCTTTTTAAATTAATAATTAAATAAGGGCTGTTCATTGTTAATGCGGACTGGGAAAGTCTAGTAGAGGAAAAGTTAAACAAAATACTAGGGAATAAATACGAAGAGGGAATGAAGGCTCTTAGCGACAGGGTAATAGGGCCGGAAAATAAAGTACATGGAGTAGGGTGGAAAATGGTAAACATTGTTGAAAAAGATATCGTCGAAAAAATCGACTAGTTCCAGAAAACATCGTTTCATTTACAGAAAAAAAAAAAAAAAAAAAAAAAATTTCAACAATGTGCGAGATCAAATCATATGTAAGCTTCTGAATACATTTCATACAAATACAAATTATGAGTCACTCTGTTTATTTATCCCATTCTCTTTTAAATTCTTTCCTTATATTATTCCTTTCCTTATAAAATTATTTCTTCCTTCTTTTTACTATAAAGAAACTCTATGTGAGTAAATTAATGAATATTTTTTGTGCTTATTGATGTAACAATTTTTCATAAATAACTGGTTGCTTGTATTTATTGAATTAATTTATTACATTTCATTATTTTACTGTTTAGCTAATTTCATTATATACAAGGTAATATTTGTGCCTCCCTCTTTATTTAGAGATAAGTTATTTTTTTTGTAAAAATTAAACACATTTTTTTTTAGTGTAAAAACCCAATGTACTTCCCATTCTATATAATTGGTATCTCTACTGGTTTTACTGATAAAAATTTGTAAAGATGCTGTTTATTAAAATATTTTCCTATAATAAAATCGTTTTCATTCACCCTCATATCTCTGGAGTACTTGTTATCATGCTTGGATACATTTTGAGATCCCTAGGCAGGGAATCAATTATGGAAGGAACGCGCACTTTGTTCACTCATAATGAAAGTTTTTCATTTGTCATGTATTTTAATTCATTAACTGCTTAATAAATAAGAAGTGACTAATTGCAGAAAAGGAAAGACAAAAAAGAAGAAGATGAAGAATAACTCACTGTAATAATAAGAATACAGAATAAGTTATAAAAACACAGCAATGATTTTCCAAAGGAGCTGTAATCATATTCCTAATAATATATTATTACGTTTTATAGCTTTGATATCTTGAAAAGTTTTATAAAATATCCTAGGTGCTCTTTATAATATTTTACATTCCCAAGAGCACAGAGAAGATTCATGAGAGCGTCATCTAGCGGTTGTAACGAAAGTTAATCTCATACGTACCTCTTGAGAGCAGTACACAATGCGAGTCGAAATGAATTTTATCTTATGAAAGAAAGATACAAACGTACAATTATACGACGTAAAATTATTTAAATAATAGCAAGGCAATTTGCCGTAGGGGACAACGAATAGAGAAAGGGAATGGTTAAACGAGTCAGAGATAAACTCTCGTTTGTATTGAGCGACTATTCATGTTGACCCCAAGGGCCGTTGCCGGTAGGTTTAATTTACTTTTACTCGGCACTTGGCACTTGGCACCTTGGCACATTGGCAAAAGGAAGAAGGGGAATAATAATAAATGTCAGTGCCGGCCCTAATTCTTGGCGTCGGCTGCCTATCGGCGGTAGAGCCATCTTTTGAGTGTCGAAGGTACTACTTCGAGGTTGTCGTAGCGGGTGTCCGTTCAAAGTGAGCCGTTCCTATCCCTGCTACCATCCCCTAAATGGTTCAAGAGAACAAGGGTTAAAAGAAAATTAAAAAACACCGGTTGCAATGAACCCTTTGTACAATATATAAATAATAAATATTCCTTAAATTTAATGTCGAGAAAAAAAACGAAATAAACATTTAAAATAAATTTATCTCATGGTTGAATTTTATATATATATATAAAGAAAGGGAATTAAACATTCAAAAGAAATTTATCTTATATTTAAATTGAACATATATAAAGAAAAATAATTAAACATTTAGACCAATTTTATCTTGTATATAAAATAATATATAATTAAACATCTAGAAGAAATTTATCTTTTATTTAAATTGAACATATATAAAGAAAAGGGATTAAACATTTAGAAGAAATTCTAAGTTAAAAGATGAATTAATTGTTTATATTTAAATGATGCAGACTATGGTCTTGAATAATTGTTAAACATTAAATTAATTTTAAAATTAATTATATAAAAAAAGAGAATAATATACTTATAATAATAAAAATTGTTTACATCAAAGGAAAAAATAAAACAGTAAAAAAAAAAAAAAATTGTCTTACCCCGGATTCGATCCGCTGGCGTTTTAGTGGAGCCCCTGCAGAGTGGGAGGTACACTCTGTCAGCTGACAGCCAGCCTCCTTGGCTCAGTTACTACGTAGCCGACTCTCGGCTGGGAATCCGTGGTTCGAATCTACACTTTTTTTATAATTTTTTCTTTTCTTTTAGCACTTTCCTCCGAAGGAAAGTAGCTATTGAGGTTGGACTCATGACGGAATTTTTGAAAAATTTCTTCAAATCTTTATCGATCCTACCTAGTAGACACCGAAAATGATAGCGGCCAGAGTTTTTGTTTTTTCGTCACGAAACTTGGTATATAGCATTCAATTAGCAAACGATTGAACGAGTTCGCTAACCACCAAAGTCGGTCCACCGGAAGGGGGGGTTTACCCCGAACCCAAAACACTAATTTGACTATGTCAGCCGTAATATTTGTTATATTTCAACGAAACTTGGTATTCGTAGTGTTAATATAGAGAGAAAAGTGAGATATAAAAATGAACTAAATCGGTTCATTAGAAGTGGGGGTTTACTCCGGACCCACAATACCAATTCGCCACTACCAGCCGTGATTTTTGGTATATTTCGACGAAACTCGGTATTCGTAGTGGTAATCTACAGGTAAATATGTGTTGTAAAAATAAACTAAATCGGTTCATTAGAAGGGGGGGGGGGGGTTTACTCCGGACCCAAATTCCTAATATACTCATACCGGTCGTAATTTCTGCTGTATTGTAACGAAACGCGGTATACGTCGTGGGTAACTCATGAGAAAGAAGTGTTGTAAAAATGAGCTGAATCGGTCAATCGGAAAGCGGGGGTTTAATTTGTAATATATTTGAATAGAAAAGCCGGCAGACGTAAGTTCACAAAGCCTCCGCAAGGAGCGCTAGAGGGACTGTATCCGGTTCCTGCGTTAGATCAAAATACAATAATATGAGGATTTTGTATTTATTACGTAGTGTAGTAGGTACCATGTGTAAACATAACTCTGGAAGCATTAATTAATAATTTATCAGTTACTCATTACAAAATTAAAAGAGAACTATTCATGTTTTTATTTTATTTATGTAGGATATTTTAAGCAAATTGTTCTGGAAAGCATTCTACACTACCCAAATTCTGAGGAAAGTGCTTAGTTATGCAGCTCCTGCGTGACGGACTTTTTTTTTCTTCTTCTTTTACTAAAATGTCTACGACTATGTCCCTATTTCTTTAAAATCAAGTGAGAATCAGAAGCCGCCCAATATCTACGTTGGAAATGTATATATACATAAAAAAAAAAAAAAAAAAAAATCTCTATACTCGCCTCAGCCAAGCTGCTGGAGAAAAATCATTTTCTTGCAGGGCTAGATTTAATGATATAGCGATCAGTGCTATCAATAGCGATGCCTACAGGGCAATTATTAAAAAAAATGAATGAAATGGAAGCAGACTACCACTGTTATCAATTACCGACCGGAGGAGAAAGCTTACAGAGTGGTAATACGTAATACTCATAACTCCTGGATACAATGTCAGGAGAATAATAAATGTTCGCCACCCGACAACAAAAGCACAACTGCCACTATTCTACGTGGACCCTTTGTAGTGTCGTACGAATGGCGTTTGCGATATAGTAACTGGGACGAAAAACATTCTCTTTAATTTAACTGAGCTATACGTCAAAACTATTTTCATACCATTCAGACTTTAATTAATTCATTTTTGTGGAGCCTTTAGATTTTTTAAAGATGACGCAAAAGTAAAATATAGAGATGAATTGTTGTAATTACTTTTAAATAAATGTTTTTAAAAAATGCTTTTAAAAGTGATTGTTGTACTCTACGATGGGTGGCTGTTGATATTAATTAAATTAACTGATTAATTAGATTAATTAATTACATTCATCAACTAATTGGGCAATCGGCTGACTGGTTGAGCAACCCCCGACACGGCACCATAGTTCAACTTGCCCGCCCAAATTAATTAAAAAAATAATTAACTAATTAATTAGCTAATTAGCCTAATTGAGATTATTTATTTTTTTGCATGCGTTAAACGCCACCATGATTGAGTGAAAAGAAACTAGACTAACTAAAAAGCTATCATGACCCAGGCCAGAATAGCTTTTTCCTTAGCAATTGCTAACCAATAGAACCAAGTCACAGCTCTTTATTCACACCTTCTATCTAGCTGCAGCTAGGAAAAATACTTAGTTCTAGCAACTGCTAACTTTTATTCACTCCACCCAATAAAGTCATGTTTGTCAGTTGTCCTTTACTTTTATACAAGTAGAGACTGATTGTGGACATTTCGAACATACTATGATATATAGTTGTGCAGCTAATAAATCTTTAATGTTTTCGTATGTTTCGAGTTTTACTTATACAATAATGTCAGATAAATGATAGCCGACCATTTTTATGATTATTTAAAGCGGGGAAAACCTATATCACATTGGGTATTCCTTCGGCCGGAAGCCAGTGCTA
>OX328123.1:37005053-37010053 GCA_946811695.1 Gonocerus acuteangulatus
GAGCGCACACGCTGGTACCCGAAAGATGGTGAACTATGCCTGGCCAGGACGAAGCCAGGGGAAACCCTGGTGGAGGTCCGAAGCGATTCTGACGTGCAAATCGATCGTCTGAGCTGGGTATAGGGGCGAAAGACCAATCGAACCATCTAGTAGCTGGTTCCCTCCGAAGTTTCCCTCAGGATAGCTGGCTCTCGGGAAGAGACGAGTCTCATCCGGTAGAGCGAATGATTAGAGGTGATGGGGTCGAAACGACTTCAACCTATTCTCAAACTCCCAATAGATGAGAGCCCCGGCTTGCTTGAAAGTGAAGCCGCGGGACTCGGATCAGAGGGCCAAGTGGGCCAATTTTGGTAAGCAGAACTGGCGCTGTGGGATGAACCAAACGCAGAGTTAAGGCGCCTGATTCGACGCTCATCCGAAACCATGAAAGGCGTTGGTTGCTTAAGACAGCAGGACGGTGGCCATGGAAGTCGGAATCCGCTAAGGAGTGTGTAACAACTCACCTGCCGAAGCAACTAGCCCTGAAAATGGATGGCGCTGTAGCGTCGTGCCTATACTCTGCCGTCAACGGCAAAGCGGGCGGCCCTTCACGGGGCGTTGCCGTTAAGCCTTGACGAGTAGGAGTGTCGCGGCGGTGTGCGCGGAAGGGTCTGGGCGTGAGCCCGCCTGGAGCCGCCGCCGGTGCAGATCTTGGTGGTAGTAGCAAATACTCCAGCGAGGCCCTGGAGGACTGATGTGGAGAAGGGTTTCTTGTGAACAGCTGTTGCACAAGAGTCAGTCGATCCTAAGCCCTAGGAGAAATCCGAAGCGATGGTCTGCCGTTAAGTTTCGAATTTCCCGCAACTTGTTTTGCGTGGTTTATTACGAGATGGCACCGTCTGGGCGAAAGGGAGTCCGGTTCCTATTCCGGAACCCGGCCGCGGAACCGCTCCAATTCGGGCCCTCATCCGAGGACTCGTCGGGGTGACCCGAAATGACCCGGAGAAGCCGTAGGGAGGTCCGGGGAGAGTTGTCTCTTCTCTATAAGCGTTCGAGTTCCCTGGAAGCCTCTAGGAGGGAGATAGGGTTTGGAACGCGAAGAGCACCGCACTTACGGCGGTGTCCGGATCTTCCCCTCGGACCTTGAAAATCCGGGCGAGGGCCACGAGGAACACCGCGCCGGCTCGTACCCATATCCGCAGCAGGTCTCCAAGGTGAATAGCCTCTAGTCGATAGAATAATGTAGGTAAGGGAAGTCGGCAAACCCGATCTGTAACTTCGGGATAAGGATTGGCTCTGAGGATCGTGGCGCGCCGGGCTTGGTCGGGAAGTGGAGCGGTGCCAACGTGCCGGGCCTGGGCGAGGTGAAGGGCGCTTGTCGTCTGGACCCTAGCTCGGTCCCGTGCCTTGGCCACCCACGGACCTTCCTTGCTGCGAGCCTCCCGGCTGTCTAGTTTTCGGCGCTCGTTCGGAGGACGGGCCGGAAGGCTCTTCGGCCGCCATAGAACGATCAACTTAGAACTGGCACGGACCAGGGGAATCCGACTGTCTAATTAAAACAAAGCATTGCGATGGCCCTAAGGGGTGATGACGCAATGTGATTTCTGCCCAGTGCTCTGAATGTCAACGTGAAGAAATTCAAGCAAGCGCGGGTAAACGGCGGGAGTAACTATGACTTGATCAGGTCTATCAGGCGTCTTTGATAGCAACTAGGTTGCTTGATAAGATGCATAGATCAAGGTGGACTGATGCCAACAGGACAGTGGTGAATGGGCCAGTTAAGGAGTTGGTGGGCATAGTCAAGGATATGGCGATCGATCTGATCCGGCTGGAGCGCTCTAATAGGGAGCTTCAGCTAGGGCCGGAGGCGGTCTCCATTGAGACTGAGGTGCGTGCGCTGCGGGAGGAGGTTGCTCGTCTCGCAGTGGGCATGCCTGCCCAGGCCCGTCCTGTGGATCCGGAGGACTCGCCGAAGGCTTTTCCTGTCCCTGCGCCGCGGCGGAGGGGGCAGTCTTTTGCGGATGTGGCTGCCCGGCCTGCTGCTGGCGCGGGCTGTACGGGAGGAGTGATCGTCGAGGCCAAGGATGCGGAGTCGGCTCTTGCGTCGGCACAAGCTGTTAAGGAGAGGCTCATTGAGTCCCTCGACCCTGCCAGGGAGGGTTTTCAGGTGGTGGCTCTGCGGAAGAGGGGAAGGAAGCAGGTGGAGATTAGGACGGCGACGATTGAAGGTGCTAGGAAGGTGATGGATTGTCGTGATCGGCTTGATGGGGCTGGCCTCACTGTTAGGGAGCTGGGCAAAAGGGATCCACGCCTTATCTTGTACGACGTGCCCCGGACGATCTCTGGCCCGGATGCGATGAAGGCCTTGTGCCTTCAGAACTTCCGGGGCATTGATGCGTTTGAGGGGGAATGGTGCCGTTTGGCCCATTACGCCGGGCCGAAGAAGGACGTGGGTGACAGAAGGCACATTGTGTTTTCCGTCAAACCTGCTTTGCGGCACGCTATCCTTCGGAGGGGATACTTGGCGGTCGGGTGGGACCACTGTAGAGTCGATGACTACATTGGGATCACCAGATGCTCCAAGTGTCTTCTCTTTGGACACAGAGCGGTGGCGTGTAAGAGGGAGTTGACCTGTGCCCACTGTGCGGCGGAGGGTCACCGTGAGGCGGAATGTCCGTCAAGGGGCAGGCCGGGTGTGTGTGCCTCCTGTAAGGCCTTGGGTAGGCCTGACGGTCATCCTCTGCGGAGCGTTGACTGTCCGGTTTACAGGAGGATGTACACACGGCAGGTCGAATTGACGGCGTACTGATGGGCAGTCCTCCAAGTTTCAATTGTCTTCATTGCGGGAGGGTTTTTGGAACCCGTACTGGCTTAGGGTTGCACCTTAAAAGGTCGCACCCTATTGCTTTCAATGAGGCGATTGTTACGGAGAGATCTAGGCCTAGATGGACTGAGGAGGAGGTGGCGTTGTTGGCGGCCGAGGAACTCCGGCTTCGTGCTTCTGGGTTCCGAGGCAACATCAATCGCTGCCTTTCCGAGTCCTTTCCCGGACGCTCGGCTGACGCTGTTAAGGGGGCCAGGTCTAAGTTGGCGTATAGGAGGCTGGTTGAGGAGTTGGGGGCTGGAGGGGGTCCTATGGTAGCTGCGCCTTCGGGGGAGCGAGTAGTGCCCGGATTGGGGCGGGGTGCGCTGGCTGTGGGGGTGGGGGAGTTGGTGGAGGTCCTTCGGGCCGACACCTCTCCTCTTACCAACGAGCTAGTGGCCATTGCCGAGGGGGCCCTCCGGGGCTGCGGGGTCGGCTGCGATCTCTCACGGTGGGTCTTGACCTACCTGGGGGGGAGCGGTCGTGCCCGTGGGTCTGGGGGCGAGCGGACCTCTGGTCTGGTGCCTGGGAGGGGTGCAGGACGCAGGAGTTGGAGAGACCTCCCCAGAAGGGTCCAGTACGGCCGCTTGCAGGAGCTCTGGAAGAGGGACCGGAGAGCGGCTGTCAGCGATATATTAGCTGGCGGTTCTTCGGAACCTGTCCATGACGCTCGAGAGCTAGGTCAGTATTGGAGGCCCCTGATGGAGGTCGCGTCTGTGCCCTGGCCTGGGGTGCCGGTCAGGGGGGAGAGGGTCGGTCGGGGCGTTGACCTGTGGATGCCGGTCACAATGGATGAGGTATGTACTAAGGGCCCTGCCCTTAGTTCGGCTGCGGGCCTAGACGGGGTTTCACCTTCCAATTGGAGGGGGCTGCCCTGGAGGGTCCGTGCATTGTTCCTGGACCTGGTCATGATGGAGGGGTCGTTCCCTCCTGAAATGCTCAGGGCTCGGGTGACCATGCTGCCGAAAGTCCAGGGTGATCCGGGGCCGGGTGATTATCGACCTATTGCGGTGGCATCGGTGGTAGTGAGACATCTGCACAGAATACTTGCGTCTCGATTGGAGGCGGTGGTTCCGTTTGCACCCGAGCAGAGTGGCTTCAGGAGTGGGTTCGACGGCGTGGCCAACAATGTGTTTGTCTTAGATACGGTGTTGAGGACGGCATGGCGGAAGAGGAGGAGTCTGGTCATGTCCGTTCTCGACGTCCGGAAGGCATTTGACAGTGTTAGTCACGCCGCCATTCTTCACGTCCTGAGGACAAGGGGGGTGCAGGCGGAGTTTTGCTCCTACATAGAGACTCTCTACCGGGAGGCTACATCTGTGATTCTGATGCGGGGTGTGGAATCCGATGTTATCCGACCGGCGAGAGGTGTTCGGCAGGGTGACCCGCTCTCACCGGTGTTATTTAATATGGTAATGGACCACGTCATTGGGGGCCTACCGGAGTACCTAGGCTTCCGCCTTGGTGGCAGAAAGATCAGAGTCTTGGCGTATGCGGATGATCTGGTGTTGCTGGCGGCTTCTGATAAGGGTATGGCGTGTCTCCTGGAGGCAGTGGGTGAGGGGCTGGAGCACTGTGGTCTGGAGTTAAACCCGGCCAAGTCCCGGTCCCTCACTCTGCTTCCCTCAGGGGCGCGCAAGGTTGTTAGGCTTGACCAGACTCAGAAGTTTTACGTGGAGGACTCTGTGATGGGCGCCATTGGGGTCGGGGAGACCTGGGAGTATCTGGGGGTTCTCTTTGGCCCTGGGGGTGTGGTCCAGGCCGAGGTCGATTTTACCGAGGGTCTGCGTCGGATTGACAGGGCACCCTTGAAGCCGCAGCAGAGGATGGAAATCCTGAGGACCTTCTTCGTACCCGGGCACCTGCATAGGCTTGTGTACGCCAAGCCCTGCATGGCTCTGTTAAGAAGGCTAGACGTGCAAGTCAGGGCCTATGTGAGGAAGTGGCTCCATTGGCCGAAGGATGTTCCTAGTGCCTTCATTCATGCGCCTGTCAGGCAGGGGGGCTTCGGGATTCACCGCCTGAAAATAGTTGTCCCGTATTTAAGGGAGCGACGGTTCCTGGCAGTGGGGGACTCGATAGAGTCTTTCGGTGTTGATGATGGTGTGCTTGAGGAGCTGGGGGCGGGGCCAACGGGTATTGTCCCCCCACATCCCGG
>OX328123.1:37015053-37020053 GCA_946811695.1 Gonocerus acuteangulatus
GCGAGATCAAATCATATGTAAGCTTCTGAATACATTTCATACAAATACAAATTATGAGTCACTCTGTTTATTTATCCCATTCTCTTTTAAATTCTTTCCTTATATTATTCCTTTCCTTATAAAATTATTTCTTCCTTCTTTTTACTATAAAGAAACTCTATGTGAGTAAATTAATGAATATTTTTTGTGCTTATTGATGTAACAATTTTTCATAAATAACTGGTTGCTTGTATTTATTGAATTAATTTATTACATTTCATTATTTTACTGTTTAGCTAATTTCATTATATACAAGGTAATATTTGTGCCTCCCTCTTTATTTAGAGATAAGTTATTTTTTTTGTAAAAATTAAACACATTTTTTTTTAGTGTAAAAACCCAATGTACTTCCCATTCTATATAATTGGTATCTCTACTGGTTTTACTGATAAAAATTTGTAAAGATGCTGTTTATTAAAATATTTTCCTATAATAAAATCGTTTTCATTCACCCTCATATCTCTGGAGTACTTGTTATCATGCTTGGATACATTTTGAGATCCCTAGGCAGGGAATCAATTATGGAAGGAACGCGCACTTTGTTCACTCATAATGAAAGTTTTTCATTTGTCATGTATTTTAATTCATTAACTGCTTAATAAATAAGAAGTGACTAATTGCAGAAAAGGAAAGACAAAAAAGAAGAAGATGAAGAATAACTCACTGTAATAATAAGAATACAGAATAAGTTATAAAAACACAGCAATGATTTTCCAAAGGAGCTGTAATCATATTCCTAATAATATATTATTACGTTTTATAGCTTTGATATCTTGAAAAGTTTTATAAAATATCCTAGGTGCTCTTTATAATATTTTACATTCCCAAGAGCACAGAGAAGATTCATGAGAGCGTCATCTAGCGGTTGTAACGAAAGTTAATCTCATACGTACCTCTTGAGAGCAGTACACAATGCGAGTCGAAATGAATTTTATCTTATGAAAGAAAGATACAAACGTACAATTATACGACGTAAAATTATTTAAATAATAGCAAGGCAATTTGCCGTAGGGGACAACGAATAGAGAAAGGGAATGGTTAAACGAGTCAGAGATAAACTCTCGTTTGTATTGAGCGACTATTCATGTTGACCCCAAGGGCCGTTGCCGGTAGGTTTAATTTACTTTTACTCGGCACTTGGCACTTGGCACCTTGGCACATTGGCAAAAGGAATAAGGGGAATAATAATAAATGTCAGTGCCGGCCCTAATTCTTGGCGTCGGCTGCCTATCGGCGGTAGAGCCATCTTTTGAGTGTCGAAGGTACTACTTCGAGGTTGTCGTAGCGGGTGTCCGTTCAAAGTGAGCCGTTCCTATCCCTGCTACCATCCCCTAAATGGTTCAAGAGAACAAGGGTTAAAAGAAAATTAAAAAACACCGGTTGCAATGAACCCTTTGTACAATATATAAATAATAAATATTCCTTAAATTTAATGTCGAGAAAAAAAACGAAATAAACATTTAAAATAAATTTATCTCATGGTTGAATTTCATATATATATAAAGAAAGGGAATTAAACATTCAAAAGAAATTTATCTTATATTTAAATTGAACATATATAAAGAAAAATAATTAAACATTTAGACCAATTTTATCTTGTATATAAAATAATATATAATTAAACATCTAGAAGAAATTTATCTTTTATTTAAATTGAACATATATAAAGAAAAGGGATTAAACATTTAGAAGAAATTCTAAGTTAAAAGATGAATTAATTGTTTATATTTAAATGATGCAGACTATGGTCTTGAATAATTGTTAAACATTAAATTAATTTTAAAATTAATTATATAAAAAAAGAGAATAATATACTTATAATAATAAAAATTGTTTACATCAAAGGAAAAAATAAAACAGTAAAAAAAAAAAAAAATTGTCTTACCCCGGATTCGATCCGCTGGCGTTTTAGTGGAGCCCCTGCAGAGTGGGAGGTACACTCTGTCAGCTGACAGCCAGCCTCCTTGGCTCAGTTACTACGTAGCCGACTCTCGGCTGGGAATCCGTGGTTCGAATCTACACTTTTTTTATAATTTTTTCTTTTCTTTTAGCACTTTCCTCCGAAGGAAAGTAGCTATTGAGGTTGGACTCATGACGGAATTTTTGAAAAATTTCTTCAAATCTTTATCGATCCTACCTAGTAGACACCGAAAATGATAGCGGCCAGAGTTTTTGTTTTTTCGTCACGAAACTTGGTATATAGCATTCAATTAGCAAACGATTGAACGAGTTCGCTAACCACCAAAGTCGGTCCACCGGAAGGGGGGGTTTACCCCGAACCCAAAACACTAATTTGACTATGTCAGCCGTAATATTTGTTATATTTCAACGAAACTTGGTATTCGTAGTGTTAATATAGAGAGAAAAGTGAGATATAAAAATGAACTAAATCGGTTCATTAGAAGTGGGGGTTTACTCCGGACCCACAATACCAATTCGCCACTACCAGCCGTGATTTTTGGTATATTTCGACGAAACTCGGTATTCGTAGTGGTAATCTACAGGTAAATATGTGTTGTAAAAATAAACTAAATCGGTTCATTAGAAGGGGGGGGGGGTTTACTCCGGACCCAAATTCCTAATATACTCATACCGGTCGTAATTTCTGCTGTATTGTAACGAAACGCGGTATACGTCGTGGGTAACTCATGAGAAAGAAGTGTTGTAAAAATGAGCTGAATCGGTCAATCGGAAAGCGGGGGTTTAATTTGTAATATATTTGAATAGAAAAGCCGGCAGACGTAAGTTCACAAAGCCTCCGCAAGGAGCGCTAGAGGGACTGTATCCGGTTCCTGCGTTAGATCAAAATACAATAATATGAGGATTTTGTATTTATTACGTAGTGTAGTAGGTACCATGTGTAAACATAACTCTGGAAGCATTAATTAATAATTTATCAGTTACTCATTACAAAATTAAAAGAGAACTATTCATGTTTTTATTTTATTTATGTAGGATATTTTAAGCAAATTGTTCTGGAAAGCATTCTACACTACCCAAATTCTGAGGAAAGTGCTTAGTTATGCAGCTCCTGCGTGACGGACTTTTTTTTTCTTCTTCTTTTACTAAAATGTCTACGACTATGTCCCTATTTCTTTAAAATCAAGTGAGAATCAGAAGCCGCCCAATATCTACGTTGGAAATGTATATATACATAAAAAAAAAAAAAAAAAAAAATCTCTATACTCGCCTCAGCCAAGCTGCTGGAGAAAAATCATTTTCTTGCAGGGCTAGATTTAATGATATAGCGATCAGTGCTATCAATAGCGATGCCTACAGGGCAATTATTAAAAAAAATGAATGAAATGGAAGCAGACTACCACTGTTATCAATTACCGACCGGAGGAGAAAGCTTACAGAGTGGTAATACGTAATACTCATAACTCCTGGATACAATGTCAGGAGAATAATAAATGTTCGCCACCCGACAACAAAAGCACAACTGCCACTATTCTACGTGGACCCTTTGTAGTGTCGTACGAATGGCGTTTGCGATATAGTAACTGGGACGAAAAACATTCTCTTTAATTTAACTGAGCTATACGTCAAAACTATTTTCATACCATTCAGACTTTAATTAATTCATTTTTGTGGAGCCTTTAGATTTTTTAAAGATGACGCAAAAGTAAAATATAGAGATGAATTGTTGTAATTACTTTTAAATAAATGTTTTTAAAAAATGCTTTTAAAAGTGATTGTTGTACTCTACGATGGGTGGCTGTTGATATTAATTAAATTAACTGATTAATTAGATTAATTAATTACATTCATCAACTAATTGGGCAATCGGCTGACTGGTTGAGCAACCCCCGACACGGCACCATAGTTCAACTTGCCCGCCCAAATTAATTAAAAAAATAATTAACTAATTAATTAGCTAATTAGCCTAATTGAGATTATTTATTTTTTTGCATGCGTTAAACGCCACCATGATTGAGTGAAAAGAAACTAGACTAACTAAAAAGCTATCATGACCCAGGCCAGAATAGCTTTTTCCTTAGCAATTGCTAACCAATAGAACCAAGTCACAGCTCTTTATTCACACCTTCTATCTAGCTGCAGCTAGGAAAAATACTTAGTTCTAGCAACTGCTAACTTTTATTCACTCCACCCAATAAAGTCATGTTTGTCAGTTGTCCTTTACTTTTATACAAGTAGAGACTGATTGTGGACATTTCGAACATACTATGATATATAGTTGTGCAGCTAATAAATCTTTAATGTTTTCGTATGTTTCGAGTTTTACTTATACAATAATGTCAGATAAATGATAGCCGACCATTTTTATGATTATTTAAAGCGGGGAAAACCTATATCACATTGGGTATTCCTTCGGCCGGAAGCCAGTGCTATAATAATTATTGTAGTCCATTATTATATCAATCGTCATTTTGTATTAGAAAAAAAAAAAAAAAAAAATATTACAGCAATTTTCCCAGGAAATGCTTTGAACTCCTTGATTTGTATGCAAATCCCCGTACAATAAATGATAGCCGACCATTTTTATGATTATTTAAAGCGGGGAAAACCTATATCACATTGGGTATTCCTTCGGCCGGAAGCCAGTGCTAGCTATAATAATTATTGTAGTCCATTATTTTATCAATCGTCATTTTGTATTAGAAAAAAAAAAAAATATTACAGCAATTTACCCAGGAAATGCTTTGAACTCCTTGATTTGTATGCAAATCCCCGTACATATCTTGCTACTACTACTACTAAATACTGCTGCTACCACCAATACCACTGCTAGTAGTGCTACCAGCGCCGGGTATACACTTCAGCCAAAGATATACCTAAAAACGTGCAAACTTAAGGAGTGTTCACTAACTAAAGGAGAGGCGCTGGCCCAAGCCGGGGGGTAACAGAAGGTCGTTGGCCGGAGCCGGGCCCTCATCTCCCGTCGTAGAGGCTGTCCCCTGGGTAGTCGGAGCGTTGAGATTCCTATATGTAGACGGACA
>OX328123.1:37027553-37037553 GCA_946811695.1 Gonocerus acuteangulatus
GGAAGTTGGTGAAGGAAGGGAGCACCAAAATGACTATGGAGCTGAAGGCGGTAAAGAGCGAGGTGGACATCTCTCGTGGTTTCATGGGAGAGGTGCGAGAAAACATGGATAGGGTTTATGGTAGGCTCTCTGATTTGCATAAGGTGGTGTTGCCTATAGAGGAGAACGTGATAAAGGGTGTGGAGACGACGGTCTCAGGAATGGATGTGGTTGGGGTGTCTGAGAAGGTGGCGGATGTGGTTGAGAGAGTGGTGAGGAGTGTGGGTGAAAGGGGTATGAATGAGAGGATGGATGTGGATGGTGCGAATGAGGCGTGGTCGGAGGTGGTTGTGAGAGGGAGGAGCAAAAGGGGCCCTAGGGTCAGGTTGGAAGTTCCACGAGATGAGCGAAAGATAACTAGGGTGGATGTGGTTGAGTGTCTGGATGCAAGGAAGGGGGATGTGAGAGTGAGAGGGCTGGTGCGAAGAGGACGTGACTTTGTGATAGAGGTGCATGATGAGAGTGATGTTGAGAAATTGAGGGCAAATGAGAGGTTGAAAGAGAAGGGAATGGTTGTTGATGGCTTGCAAGGGTGGAGGATGCCAAGAGTGAGAGTTTATGATGTGGATAAAGGGATTGGGAAGGATGAGTTGCGTGAGTGTGTGCGAGCGAGAAACGAGGTATTTGGAGGATTGAGTGAGGATGAGTGCAAGGGGGAATTTGTGCCGGAGTATGCCTTGGGTGGTGGACGAGAGGTGCGTGATTGGGTAGTGAGAGTGAGTGCGAGGATGTTTAAGAGGCTGAGTGTGTGTGGACGGGTGTATGTGGGTTTGCGTGCGTGTAGGGTGGTGGAGCATGTGGAGGTGAGGAGGTGCAATAAGTGCCTAAGGTATGGTCACTTGGGAAGGGAGTGCGCGGCAAAGGTTGCTTGTAGTTGGTGTGGAGAGGAGGGACACCACGTGGTCGGTTGTAAGAAGAGTCGCGCTGAGGAGCCCTGCTGTGTTAACTGCGTCAGATATGGATATCAGCAGAAGGGTCATCCGGCGACATGGAGAGGTTGTCCCATTTACGAAATGCAGAAGAGGCTCCAGGTGAGGAACACCCAGTATGATTGAGGAGAGTGAACGAAGAATGAGTGGGGTGCGAATGAGTGTGAATGGTAGTGTGAAAGTGGCCCAAATTAACATGGATAGGTCGGCTGCGGTTACAGGTGAGGTGAGGATGTTGTGTGCGAGGGAGTGTGTAAGTGTGTTGGCTGTGCAGGAGCCTTGGGTGAAAGCGGACGGAAGAGTGGCTGGGTTTGGAATGGGTGTGAGAGTGATTGAGGGAGCGAGGGAGGATGAAAGGTCTTGGGCTGCGATTGTGGTGTGTGACTCGGAATTGGGTGTGGTGAAGGTGGGATCTTTGTGTTCCAGCCATTGCGTGGTTGTGCAGGTCGTGTCCAGGGTATGTGTGTTTTATGTGGTCTCGGTGTATATGCAGTCATCCCACGAGATAGATGTGTATCTGGAATGTCTGAGGAGGGTTGCCCGTGTGTTGAGAGGAAAGGATGTGGTGGTGTGCATGGATGCGAATGCGAGGAGTGCGAGGTGGGGTGATGTGTTGACGGATGAACGAGGTGTGGAGTTTGAATGTTGGTTGGATGAGGTGGGGTGGCTGTTGGTAAATGATGGATTGGTACCCACTTTTAAGAACTTTAGGGGGCAGAGTTTTATTGACCTGACGGTCGTCTCACCAGGTATGAATGGGAGGGTGAGTGGATGGAATGTATGTGATTGGACGTCTAGTGCACATAGAATGATTGTGATGGAGGTATATGGGAGTGGGGATGTGTGTGGGTTGAATGTGAGGAGCGTAAGAAATAGGTTCAAGCTGGCGAAGGCAGACTGGGAAAAGTTTAGGCAGTGTCTGAGTGAGAGAGTGAATGAGTTTGAGTGCTTTAGAATAGCGTGCAAGATGGATGTTGTGAAAATGGCTGGTTGTGTGGAAGGTTGGTTGATAGGGTGTGCAAGGCGTGCGATTCCGAGGGGTGGTAGGAGGATGAAAGGGGTGTGTTGGTGGACGAAAGAGTTGAGTGAGTGTAAGTGGATGCTTGGGAGGCTTCGTCGGGAGTGCCAAAGGGCTGATGGTGAACTTCGGGAGCTGAAGAAGCGGGAATACGCCAGAGCCAGGATAGAGTACAAGAGGAAGATCAGGACTGCTAAGAGGGAGAGTTGGAGTAGTTTTGTCGAGGAGCAGGAAGAGCTCGGTCCTTGGAACCTGGTGTACAAGATGGGAGTTGGCAAAGTGGCCCCGGCGAAGGCGATGCGAATGATTGGGGAAGAGGAGGGTGTGGTTGAATGGGATGAGTGTGCAAGGAGGTTGCTGAATGGGTTGGTCTTGGATGACAGTGTGGAAGGTGAGATTGTTGGTGTGCATGATAGGGTGAGAATGGAGAATGCGAGGTACCGTCCGAGGTTTGGTGTGAGGTGGAATGTGTGTGAAAGGGATGTGAGAGAGGCCGTGTGGCAGAGTAAGAATGGGAAGGCTCCTGGGATGGATGGTATCTGTGTGGAGATGTTGAAGGAAGGATGGAGTGTGATTGGTAGAGTGCTTGTGAGGTTGTATGGTGTGTGTGTGAAATATAGGGTGTTTCCCAACAGATGGAAGAGGGGGCTGGTTCGTGCCCTGTTGAAAGGAGAGGACAAAGATCCAGGATGCGTAAAGTCTTACCGGCCGATATGCCTTTTGCCAGTATTGGGTAAGGTTCTGGAGAGGATTATTGTTGGGAAACTGGAATGGTTGTTTTACAATAGTGTGCATGGGAGGCAATATGGTTTTATGAAAGGGAAGAGTGTGGAGGATGCGATGTGTGATGTGAGGGGTGTGATTGAGAGGAGTGAAAGAGAGTATGTGCTTGGAGTGTTTTTGGATGTGAGTGGTGCTTTCGACCGGGTGTGGTGGCCGAGTGTGTTGAGGTGCATGAGAGAGAAAGGTGTGTGTAAGGAAGCATATGAGTTGGTGAATGATTATTTGTCGGGGAGAATGGTGGAGTTGAATGTGGGTGTGGGTGCGGTACGCAAGGTGGTGAACATGGGGTGTCCTCAGGGATCGGTGCTGGGGCCCCAGGTGTGGAAGTTGGTGTTCGATGGTTGTGTGAGGCGAGTGAATGAAATGGGTGTAGGTATGATTGCTTTTGCGGATGATGGTGTGATTGTGGTGGAAGGTGACTCTAGGGCGGAGTTGGAGAGGAGAGCGAATGATGTGTTGAGAGTGGTTGAGGAATGGATGGTGGAATACAAGATGGTTTTGTCTGTGGAGAAAACGGTGTGTATGTTGCTGAAAGGGAAGTTTGCGAGAAATCCGAGAGTGTTTGTGAGAGGGCGTGTGTTGAGGTGTGTGGGGAGCGTGAGGTATTTGGGTGTGTTGTGGGAGGAGAGAATGAGGATTGTGAGACATGTGGATGTTGTGTGTGAGAAAGCTGTGAGGTTGTTTGTGAGTGTGGTTAGTATGTATGCGAGAGTGAAAGGGGTGAGGATGAGATTTGTGAGGATGTTGTACTCAGGGCTCTTTCTGGCTATCGTTTGTTTTGCAGCTGGAGCTTGGGGGGACAAGCTCAACGCACACTCAAGGAGGAAGCTAAGAAGTGCGCAAAGGAGGGTCCTATTGAAGTGGACTAAAGCATATAGGACTGTGTCCCAGGATGCCTTGGAGGTGTTGGCAGGGCAGTGGCCGCTTGATCTGGAGGTGGAGAGAAGATGGGCAGGTTACAGACTGCGAAGAGACGGCAGAGTGGAATGGAGAGGAGAGGGAATAATCGGAGTCAGGAGGAGATGTGCCCTGAGGGATGTTTGTGTGAGAGAATGGCAGAGAAGATGGGAAGTGTCTGAGAAGGGTAGATGGACGTTTGAATGGTTGCCGAATGTGGAGGAGCGAATGAAGATGGTGTGGCTGAGTGTGAATCAGAGAGTGTGTCAGGCTATGAGTGGGCATGGGTGTTTTCGTGCGAAATTGTTTGGGTTTGGGCTGAGTGAAAGTGCGTGGTGTGAGTGTAGTATGGAAGAGGAGGAGAGCGTGCGGCATGTGTTGTTTGAGTGTGAGTTGTATGAAAGGGAGAGGAGGTTGCTGTATGAAAGCTTGGATGGTGTGGGTGTTGAGAGGAGTATGAGTGGGTGTGTGAGTGAGGTGGGGTATGCATATTTCTGCGAGTATGTTTGTGGAGTGATTGGGAGGTTGGAGGAGGCTGAAAGGAGAAGAGTGGGTGTTGTGTGAGTGTTAGGGTGATTGTGTGAGTGTATGGCTTGTTTGGCACTTGCGGAGTAGGAGAATAGGGTACGGAGCCCTCCCTCTCTCTGGTGTATCGGGGTAAGTCCCCCCCTGATACCCGGGGATAGGGGAACCGTAGGAAAGCTTGCTTTCCGGGCCTGAGACCATTCAAGGCTGTAGGGACTTAGTCCCAAAATGGTACTACGGGTTGGGTTGGTGGCCGGGGGCCCTTCAGGCTTCGCCGGTTACAGACGTAGTGGCGTGTGTTAGAAGCTCTGGGTTAGTCTGCCCAGCTCTCTGGTGACTGGCTGACTCAGGGTGGAAGCTAGAGAAATAGGTATCCCTTTCCGGGGATGTGTCCGCAAGCTTGCGACATACGAGGGAGGCGTATGTGCGGGGGCTTGCGGGGACATCCGCATCTTTGTGTCGGCTGGAGGGCTGGATAGGTGAGAGATGAGTTGAGGTCGCAAGGCACAGGTACGTCTCTCATCGTTTCCTACCTTCTACGACGTACACACTGTCCCTACCTACTGTATGTGTTATGAGGTGAATGAATGTTGTGTGTTTGTGTTTTATTTTTATTTTTATTTTTATTTCTAGGTAGGGTAGTTTATTTTGGTTTATTTTGGTGTGTGTTTTGATTGATTACTTGGATATGACCCGGCGATCATAGGACATAAATCTGGTTGTTTGATGGTAAATCTGGTTATGACACGGCGTTCTTTGGCTTATTTGGACTATGGATGGTGCTGACGACTATGGGCTGGAGCTAAGTGGATGTGGTGGACCCCTAACCGCATTGGCTGACGCTTCCCCCGCTTGGCAAGCGCCGTGCAGGGTGCCCACGTATCGGAGCGTGGGAGGTCTGAAGAAATGTAGGACCCTGGGACCTCACCGTGGGTTGAGATTCTTCCCCACATGGAGGTGTAGCTACCCCTAGCGGGGGAACTCGCTAGGCGCGAAAGCGTTGGGCATGCCCGGGGTAGCGAGCCCTGCACGGAAGTGGGCATAAAATGGAATGGAACAAACTAATATAAATACTGAAGAGGAGGAGTTGATGGGAGCAGTTGGAGGTGAGGAGAGGCAGGAGGAGGTGATGGAGCATTCGGCTTCTGTCGAATTTAAAGGGATTGGAACGGGGACGTACTCGACGCCGAGGTTGGGTTCTCAGGGGAAGAGGGGAAAGAGGAGGCGCACGAGGTCGGAGTCTTCCCCGGAGGAATCAGCCAAGGAGATTGTGGAGGAGCTGAGGGGCGAGGCGTCCCTGGTTATCGATGAGATAAGGGGCTACACCCTGCGAAACTTTAGCACGAAGCATGACTCGTACTATGCTCCGAGGTATACCAAGCTGCAGGAGACTTTCAAGAAAATGGAGGCCGAGTATCTAAAGGTGAGCAAGATGGCACAGCGGGTCTATGCAGTGGAGAAGAGACTCAAGTCCCTGGTTGAGATGGATTGGGGTAAAGAGATTGTGGAGGCGGTGGCGAAGGAGGCGAGAGAGGCTGGTGAAAGGGCTTTTAGGAAGGTCCAGACGGAGTGTGTGGAAGCGCTGGAGAAAATAAAGCTGGAGGTGGCCAGTGCGTTTGACACGGTGACGGTGTATGAGGCGGAGAGGGTGGAGGAGCTTAAAAATGTAGGGAAGTTGGTGAAGGAAGGGAGCACCAAAATGACTATGGAGCTGAAGGCGGTAAAGAGCGAGGTGGACATCTCTCGTGGTTTCATGGGTGAGGTGCGAGAAAACATGGATAGGGTTTATGGTAGGCTCTCTGATTTGCATAAGGTGGTGTTGCCTATAGAGGAGAACGTGATAAAGGGTGTGGAGACGACGGTCTCAGGAATGGATGTGGTTGGGGTGTCTGAGAAGGTGGCGGATGTGGTTGAGAGAGTGGTGAGGAGTGTGGGTGAAAGGGGTATGAATGAGAGGATGGATGTGGATGGTGCGAATGAGGCGTGGTCGGAGGTGGTTGTGAGAGGGAGGAGCAAAAGGGGCCCTAGGGTCAGGTTGGAAGTTCCACGAGATGAGCGAAAGATAACTAGGGTGGATGTGGTTGAGTGTCTGGATGCAAGGAAGGGGGATGTGAGAGTGAGAGGGTTGGTGCGAAGAGGTCGTGACTTTGTGATAGAGGTGCATGATGAGAGTGATGTTGAGAAATTGAGGGCAAATGAGAGGTTGAAAGAGAAGGGAATGGTTGTTGATGGCTTGCAAGGGTGGAGGATGCCAAGAGTGAGAGTTTATGATGTGGATAAAGGGATTGGGAAGGATGAGTTGCGTGAGTGTGTGCGAGCGAGAAACGAGGTATTTGGAGGATTGAGTGAGGATGAGTGCAAGGGGGAATTTGTGCCGGAGTATGCCTTGGGTGGTGGACGAGAGGTGCGTGATTGGGTAGTGAGAGTGAGTGCGAGGATGTTTAAGAGGCTGAGTGTGTGTGGACGGGTGTATGTGGGTTTGCGTGCGTGTAGGGTGGTGGAGCATGTGGAGGTGAGGAGGTGCAATAAGTGCCTAAGGTATGGTCACTTGGGAAGGGAGTGCGCGGCAAAGGTTGCTTGTAGTTGGTGTGGAGAGGAGGGACACCACGTGGTCGGTTGTAAGAAGAGTCGCGCTGAGGAGCCCTGCTGTGTTAACTGCGTCAGATATGGATATCAGCAGAAGGGTCATCCGGCGACATGGAGAGGTTGTCCCATTTACGAAATGCAGAAGAGGCTCCAGGTGAGGAACACCCAGTATGATTGAGGAGAGTGAACGAAGAATGAGTGGGGTGCGAATGAGTGTGAATGGTAGTGTGAAAGTGGCCCAAATTAACATGGATAGGTCGGCTGCGGTTACAGGTGAGGTGAGGATGTTGTGTGCGAGGGAGTGTGTAAGTGTGTTGGCTGTGCAGGAGCCTTGGGTGAAAGCGGACGGAAGAGTGGCTGGGTTTGGAATGGGTGTGAGAGTGATTGAGGGAGCGAGGGAGGATGAAAGGTCTTGGGCTGCGATTGTGGTGTGTGACTCGGAATTGGGTGTGGTGAAGGTGGGATCTTTGTGTTCCAGCCATTGCGTGGTTGTGCAGGTCGTGTCCAGGGTATGTGTGTTTTATGTGGTCTCGGTGTATATGCAGTCATCCCACGAGATAGATGTGTATCTGGAATGTCTGAGGAGGGTTGCCCGTGTGTTGAGAGGAAAGGATGTGGTGGTGTGCATGGATGCGAATGCGAGGAGTGCGAGGTGGGGTGATGTGTTGACGGATGAACGAGGTGTGGAGTTTGAATGTTGGTTGGATGAGGTGGGGTGGCTGTTGGTAAATGATGGATTGGTACCCACTTTTAAGAACTTTAGGGGGCAGAGTTTTATTGACCTGACGGTCGTCTCACCAGGTATGAATGGGAGGGTGAGTGGATGGAATGTATGTGATTGGACGTCTAGTGCACATAGAATGATTGTGATGGAGGTATATGGGAGTGGGGATGTGTGTGGGTTGAATGTGAGGAGCGTAAGAAATAGGTTCAAGCTGGCGAAGGCAGACTGGGAAAAGTTTAGGCAGTGTCTGAGTGAGAGAGTGAATGAGTTTGAGTGCTTTAGAATAGCGTGCAAGATGGATGTTGTGAAAATGGCTGGTTGTGTGGAAGGTTGGTTGATAGGGTGTGCAAGGCGTGCGATTCCGAGGGGTGGTAGGAGGATGAAAGGGGTGTGTTGGTGGACGAAAGAGTTGAGTGAGTGTAAGTGGATGCTTGGGAGGCTTCGTCGGGAGTGCCAAAGGGCTGATGGTGAACTTCGGGAGCTGAAGAAGCGGGAATACGCCAGAGCCAGGATAGAGTACAAGAGGAAGATCAGGACTGCTAAGAGGGAGAGTTGGAGTAGTTTTGTCGAGGAGCAGGAAGAGCTCGGTCCTTGGAACCTGGTGTACAAGATGGGAGTTGGCAAAGTGGCCCCGGCGAAGGCGATGCGAATGATTGGGGAAGAGGAGGGTGTGGTTGAATGGGATGAGTGTGCAAGGAGGTTGCTGAATGGGTTGGTCTTGGATGACAGTGTGGAAGGTGAGATTGTTGGTGTGCATGATAGGGTGAGAATGGAGAATGCGAGGTACCGTCCGAGGTTTGGTGTGAGGTGGAATGTGTGTGAAAGGGATGTGAGAGAGGCCGTGTGGCAGAGTAAGAATGGGAAGGCTCCTGGGATGGATGGTATCTGTGTGGAGATGTTGAAGGAAGGATGGAGTGTGATTGGTAGAGTGCTTGTGAGGTTGTATGGTGTGTGTGTGAAATATAGGGTGTTTCCCAACAGATGGAAGAGGGGGCTGGTTCGTGCCCTGTTGAAAGGAGAGGACAAAGATCCAGGATGCGTAAAGTCTTACCGGCCGATATGCCTTTTGCCAGTATTGGGTAAGGTTCTGGAGAGGATTATTGTTGGGAAACTGGAATGGTTGTTTTACAATAGTGTGCATGGGAGGCAATATGGTTTTATGAAAGGGAAGAGTGTGGAGGATGCGATGTGTGATGTGAGGGGTGTGATTGAGAGGAGTGAAAGAGAGTATGTGCTTGGAGTGTTTTTGGATGTGAGTGGTGCTTTCGACCGGGTGTGGTGGCCGAGTGTGTTGAGGTGCATGAGAGAGAAAGGTGTGTGTAAGGAAGCATATGAGTTGGTGAATGATTATTTGTCGGGGAGAATGGTGGAGTTGAATGTGGGTGTGGGTGCGGTACGCAAGGTGGTGAACATGGGGTGTCCTCAGGGATCGGTGCTGGGGCCCCAGGTGTGGAAGTTGGTGTTCGATGGTTGTGTGAGGCGAGTGAATGAAATGGGTGTAGGTATGATTGCTTTTGCGGATGATGGTGTGATTGTGGTGGAAGGTGACTCTAGGGCGGAGTTGGAGAGGAGAGCGAATGATGTGTTGAGAGTGGTTGAGGAATGGATGGTGGAATACAAGATGGTTTTGTCTGTGGAGAAAACGGTGTGTATGTTGCTGAAAGGGAAGTTTGCGAGAAATCCGAGAGTGTTTGTGAGAGGGCGTGTGTTGAGGTGTGTGGGGAGCGTGAGGTATTTGGGTGTGTTGTGGGAGGAGAAAATGAGGATTGTGAGACATGTGGATGTTGTGTGTGAGAAAGCTGTGAGGTTGTTTGTGAGTGTGGTTAGTATGTATGCGAGAGTGAAAGGGGTGAGGATGAGATTTGTGAGGATGTTGTACTCAGGGCTCTTTCTGGCTATCGTTTGTTTTGCAGCTGGAGCTTGGGGGGACAAGCTCAACGCACACTCAAGGAGGAAGCTAAGAAGTGCGCAAAGGAGGGTCCTATTGAAGTGGACTAAGGCATATAGGACTGTGTCCCAGGATGCCTTGGAGGTGTTGGCAGGGCAGTGGCCGCTTGATCTGGAGGTGGAGAGAAGATGGGCAGGTTACAGACTGCGAAGAGACGGCAGAGTGGAATGGAGAGGAGAGGGAATAATCGGAGTCAGGAGGAGATGTGCCCTGAGGGATGTTTGTGTGAGAGAATGGCAGAGAAGATGGGAAGTGTCTGAGAAGGGTAGATGGACGTTTGAATGGTTGCCGAATGTGGAGGAGCGAATGAAGATGGTGTGGCTGAGTGTGAATCAGAGAGTGTGTCAGGCTATGAGTGGGCATGGGTGTTTTCGTGCGAAATTGTTTGGGTTTGGGCTGAGTGAAAGTGCGTGGTGTGAGTGTAGTATGGAAGAGGAGGAGAGCGTGCGGCATGTGTTGTTTGAGTGTGAGTTGTATGAAAGGGAGAGGAGGTTGCTGTATGAAAGCTTGGATAGTGTGGGTGTTGAGAGGAGTATGAGTGGGTGTGTGAG
>OX328123.1:37040053-37045053 GCA_946811695.1 Gonocerus acuteangulatus
TGCATTCTTTTTCATCCGCACTCGTCCCTCTCCGCCAAAACATAAAACCGAAGTACTTCCCATTTAGCTAATAAATCTTTAATGTTTCGAGTGTATATTTGGAATCCGAAGAATGAAGGCCATTATAATTAAGTATAAAGATCTGTCACTGTTAATGTTGGTAAACATAAATGACTGAAAAAACTCTCGGAATATTTTTGACTCCCTCTCTTACATGAATAGTATAAAGCAATCCAAAAACGGGATGATGATGATGATGATAATAACAAAAAATTGTAATTAAATGCTTCATTTTTAATTATATATTTATATGTGGTTCACACGTTGTTTTCTTTAAGAAAATTTAACCCAGAGAGTTTGGTTTTAATTTTCCTTAAAAGTATATTACCATTAGGTAAATGATTCCATTATGCTTTTTAAATTAATAATTAAATAAGGGCTGTTCATTGTTAATGCGGACTGGGAAAGTCTAGTAGAGGAAAAGTTAAACAAAATACTAGGGAATAAATACGAAGAGGGAATGAAGGCTCTTAGCGACAGGGTAATAGGGCCGGAAAATAAAGTACATGGAGTAGGGTGGAAAATGGTAAACATTGTTGAAAAAGATATCGTCGAAAAAATCGACTAGTTCCAGAAAACATCGTTTCATTTACAGAAAAAAAAAAAAAAAAAAAAAAAAATTTCAACAATGTGCGAGATCAAATCATATGTAAGCTTCTGAATACATTTCATACAAATACAAATTATGAGTCACTCTGTTTATTTATCCCATTCTCTTTTAAATTCTTTCCTTATATTATTCCTTTCCTTATAAAATTATTTCTTCCTTCTTTTTACTATAAAGAAACTCTATGTGAGTAAATTAATGAATATTTTTTGTGCTTATTGATGTAACAATTTTTCATAAATAACTGGTTGCTTGTATTTATTGAATTAATTTATTACATTTCATTATTTTACTGTTTAGCTAATTTCATTATATACAAGGTAATATTTGTGCCTCCCTCTTTATTTAGAGATAAGTTATTTTTTTTGTAAAAATTAAACACATTTTTTTTTAGTGTAAAAACCCAATGTACTTCCCATTCTATATAATTGGTATCTCTACTGGTTTTACTGATAAAAATTTGTAAAGATGCTGTTTATTAAAATATTTTCCTATAATAAAATCGTTTTCATTCACCCTCATATCTCTGGAGTACTTGTTATCATGCTTGGATACATTTTGAGATCCCTAGGCAGGGAATCAATTATGGAAGGAACGCGCACTTTGTTCACTCATAATGAAAGTTTTTCATTTGTCATGTATTTTAATTCATTAACTGCTTAATAAATAAGAAGTGACTAATTGCAGAAAAGGAAAGACAAAAAAGAAGAAGATGAAGAATAACTCACTGTAATAATAAGAATACAGAATAAGTTATAAAAACACAGCAATGATTTTCCAAAGGAGCTGTAATCATATTCCTAATAATATATTATTACGTTTTATAGCTTTGATATCTTGAAAAGTTTTATAAAATATCCTAGGTGCTCTTTATAATATTTTACATTCCCAAGAGCACAGAGAAGATTCATGAGAGCGTCATCTAGCGGTTGTAACGAAAGTTAATCTCATACGTACCTCTTGAGAGCAGTACACAATGCGAGTCGAAATGAATTTTATCTTATGAAAGAAAGATACAAACGTACAATTATACGACGTAAAATTATTTAAATAATAGCAAGGCAATTTGCCGTAGGGGACAACGAATAGAGAAAGGGAATGGTTAAACGAGTCAGAGATAAACTCTCGTTTGTATTGAGCGACTATTCATGTTGACCCCAAGGGCCGTTGCCGGTAGGTTTAATTTACTTTTACTCGGCACTTGGCACTTGGCACCTTGGCACATTGGCAAAAGGAATAAGGGGAATAATAATAAATGTCAGTGCCGGCCCTAATTCTTGGCGTCGGCTGCCTATCGGCGGTAGAGCCATCTTTTGAGTGTCGAAGGTACTACTTCGAGGTTGTCGTAGCGGGTGTCCGTTCAAAGTGAGCCGTTCCTATCCCTGCTACCATCCCCTAAATGGTTCAAGAGAACAAGGGTTAAAAGAAAATTAAAAAACACCGGTTGCAATGAACCCTTTGTACAATATATAAATAATAAATATTCCTTAAATTTAATGTCGAGAAAAAAAACGAAATAAACATTTAAAATAAATTTATCTCATGGTTGAATTTCATATATATATAAAGAAAGGGAATTAAACATTCAAAAGAAATTTATCTTATATTTAAATTGAACATATATAAAGAAAAATAATTAAACATTTAGACCAATTTTATCTTGTATATAAAATAATATATAATTAAACATCTAGAAGAAATTTATCTTTTATTTAAATTGAACATATATAAAGAAAAGGGATTAAACATTTAGAAGAAATTCTAAGTTAAAAGATGAATTAATTGTTTATATTTAAATGATGCAGACTATGGTCTTGAATAATTGTTAAACATTAAATTAATTTTAAAATTAATTATATAAAAAAAGAGAATAATATACTTATAATAATAAAAATTGTTTACATCAAAGGAAAAAATAAAACAGTAAAAAAAAAAAAAAATTGTCTTACCCCGGATTCGATCCGCTGGCGTTTTAGTGGAGCCCCTGCAGAGTGGGAGGTACACTCTGTCAGCTGACAGCCAGCCTCCTTGGCTCAGTTACTACGTAGCCGACTCTCGGCTGGGAATCCGTGGTTCGAATCTACACTTTTTTTATAATTTTTTCTTTTCTTTTAGCACTTTCCTCCGAAGGAAAGTAGCTATTGAGGTTGGACTCATGACGGAATTTTTGAAAAATTTCTTCAAATCTTTATCGATCCTACCTAGTAGACACCGAAAATGATAGCGGCCAGAGTTTTTGTTTTTTCGTCACGAAACTTGGTATATAGCATTCAATTAGCAAACGATTGAACGAGTTCGCTAACCACCAAAGTCGGTCCACCGGAAGGGGGGGTTTACCCCGAACCCAAAACACTAATTTGACTATGTCAGCCGTAATATTTGTTATATTTCAACGAAACTTGGTATTCGTAGTGTTAATATAGAGAGAAAAGTGAGATATAAAAATGAACTAAATCGGTTCATTAGAAGTGGGGGTTTACTCCGGACCCACAATACCAATTCGCCACTACCAGCCGTGATTTTTGGTATATTTCGACGAAACTCGGTATTCGTAGTGGTAATCTACAGGTAAATATGTGTTGTAAAAATAAACTAAATCGGTTCATTAGAAGGGGGGGGGGGTTTACTCCGGACCCAAATTCCTAATATACTCATACCGGTCGTAATTTCTGCTGTATTGTAACGAAACGCGGTATACGTCGTGGGTAACTCATGAGAAAGAAGTGTTGTAAAAATGAGCTGAATCGGTCAATCGGAAAGCGGGGGTTTAATTTGTAATATATTTGAATAGAAAAGCCGGCAGACGTAAGTTCACAAAGCCTCCGCAAGGAGCGCTAGAGGGACTGTATCCGGTTCCTGCGTTAGATCAAAATACAATAATATGAGGATTTTGTATTTATTACGTAGTGTAGTAGGTACCATGTGTAAACATAACTCTGGAAGCATTAATTAATAATTTATCAGTTACTCATTACAAAATTAAAAGAGAACTATTCATGTTTTTATTTTATTTATGTAGGATATTTTAAGCAAATTGTTCTGGAAAGCATTCTACACTACCCAAATTCTGAGGAAAGTGCTTAGTTATGCAGCTCCTGCGTGACGGACTTTTTTTTTCTTCTTCTTTTACTAAAATGTCTACGACTATGTCCCTATTTCTTTAAAATCAAGTGAGAATCAGAAGCCGCCCAATATCTACGTTGGAAATGTATATATACATAAAAAAAAAAAAAAAAAAAAATCTCTATACTCGCCTCAGCCAAGCTGCTGGAGAAAAATCATTTTCTTGCAGGGCTAGATTTAATGATATAGCGATCAGTGCTATCAATAGCGATGCCTACAGGGCAATTATTAAAAAAAATGAATGAAATGGAAGCAGACTACCACTGTTATCAATTACCGACCGGAGGAGAAAGCTTACAGAGTGGTAATACGTAATACTCATAACTCCTGGATACAATGTCAGGAGAATAATAAATGTTCGCCACCCGACAACAAAAGCACAACTGCCACTATTCTACGTGGACCCTTTGTAGTGTTGTACGAATGGCGTTTGCGATATAGTAACTGGGACGAAAAACATTCTCTTTAATTTAACTGAGCTATACGTCAAAACTATTTTCATACCATTCAGACTTTAATTAATTCATTTTTGTGGAGCCTTTAGATTTTTTAAAGATGACGCAAAAGTAAAATATAGAGATGAATTGTTGTAATTACTTTTAAATAAATGTTTTTAAAAAATGCTTTTAAAAGTGATTGTTGTACTCTACGATGGGTGGCTGTTGATATTAATTAAATTAACTGATTAATTAGATTAATTAATTACATTCATCAACTAATTGGGCAATCGGCTGACTGGTTGAGCAACCCCCGACACGGCACCATAGTTCAACTTGCCCGCCCAAATTAATTAAAAAAATAATTAACTAATTAATTAGCTAATTAGCCTAATTGAGATTATTTATTTTTTTGCATGCGTTAAACGCCACCATGATTGAGTGAAAAGAAACTAGACTAACTAAAAAGCTATCATGACCCAGGCCAGAATAGCTTTTTCCTTAGCAATTGCTAACCAATAGAACCAAGTCACAGCTCTTTATTCACACCTTCTATCTAGCTGCAGCTAGGAAAAATACTTAGTTCTAGCAACTGCTAACTTTTATTCACTCCACCCAATAAAGTCATGTTTGTCAGTTGTCCTTTACTTTTATACAAGTAGAGACTGATTGTGGACATTTCGAACATACTATGATATATAGTTGTGCAGCTAATAAATCTTTAATGTTTTCGTATGTTTCGAGTTTTACTTATACAATAATGTCAGATAAAT
>OX328123.1:37050053-37052553 GCA_946811695.1 Gonocerus acuteangulatus
TCATGTTGACCCCAAGGGCCGTTGCCGGTAGGTTTAATTTACTTTTACTCGGCACTTGGCACTTGGCACCTTGGCACATTGGCAAAAGGAATAAGGGGAATAATAATAAATGTCAGTGCCGGCCCTAATTCTTGGCGTCGGCTGCCTATCGGCGGTAGAGCCATCTTTTGAGTGTCGAAGGTACTACTTCGAGGTTGTCGTAGCGGGTGTCCGTTCAAAGTGAGCCGTTCCTATCCCTGCTACCATCCCCTAAATGGTTCAAGAGAACAAGGGTTAAAAGAAAATTAAAAAACACCGGTTGCAATGAACCCTTTGTACAATATATAAATAATAAATATTCCTTAAATTTAATGTCGAGAAAAAAAACGAAATAAACATTTAAAATAAATTTATCTCATGGTTGAATTTCATATATATATAAAGAAAGGGAATTAAACATTCAAAAGAAATTTATCTTATATTTAAATTGAACATATATAAAGAAAAATAATTAAACATTTAGACCAATTTTATCTTGTATATAAAATAATATATAATTAAACATCTAGAAGAAATTTATCTTTTATTTAAATTGAACATATATAAAGAAAAGGGATTAAACATTTAGAAGAAATTCTAAGTTAAAAGATGAATTAATTGTTTATATTTAAATGATGCAGACTATGGTCTTGAATAATTGTTAAACATTAAATTAATTTTAAAATTAATTATATAAAAAAAGAGAATAATATACTTATAATAATAAAAATTGTTTACATCAAAGGAAAAAATAAAACAGTAAAAAAAAAAAAAAATTGTCTTACCCCGGATTCGATCCGCTGGCGTTTTAGTGGAGCCCCTGCAGAGTGGGAGGTACACTCTGTCAGCTGACAGCCAGCCTCCTTGGCTCAGTTACTACGTAGCCGACTCTCGGCTGGGAATCCGTGGTTCGAATCTACACTTTTTTTATAATTTTTTCTTTTCTTTTAGCACTTTCCTCCGAAGGAAAGTAGCTATTGAGGTTGGACTCATGACGGAATTTTTGAAAAATTTCTTCAAATCTTTATCGATCCTACCTAGTAGACACCGAAAATGATAGCGGCCAGAGTTTTTGTTTTTTCGTCACGAAACTTGGTATATAGCATTCAATTAGCAAACGATTGAACGAGTTCGCTAACCACCAAAGTCGGTCCACCGGAAGGGGGGGTTTACCCCGAACCCAAAACACTAATTTGACTATGTCAGCCGTAATATTTGTTATATTTCAACGAAACTTGGTATTCGTAGTGTTAATATAGAGAGAAAAGTGAGATATAAAAATGAACTAAATCGGTTCATTAGAAGTGGGGGTTTACTCCGGACCCACAATACCAATTCGCCACTACCAGCCGTGATTTTTGGTATATTTCGACGAAACTCGGTATTCGTAGTGGTAATCTACAGGTAAATATGTGTTGTAAAAATAAACTAAATCGGTTCATTAGAAGGGGGGGGGGGGTTTACTCCGGACCCAAATTCCTAATATACTCATACCGGTCGTAATTTCTGCTGTATTGTAACGAAACGCGGTATACGTCGTGGGTAACTCATGAGAAAGAAGTGTTGTAAAAATGAGCTGAATCGGTCAATCGGAAAGCGGGGGTTTAATTTGTAATATATTTGAATAGAAAAGCCGGCAGACGTAAGTTCACAAAGCCTCCGCAAGGAGCGCTAGAGGGACTGTATCCGGTTCCTGCGTTAGATCAAAATACAATAATATGAGGATTTTGTATTTATTACGTAGTGTAGTAGGTACCATGTGTAAACATAACTCTGGAAGCATTAATTAATAATTTATCAGTTACTCATTACAAAATTAAAAGAGAACTATTCATGTTTTTATTTTATTTATGTAGGATATTTTAAGCAAATTGTTCTGGAAAGCATTCTACACTACCCAAATTCTGAGGAAAGTGCTTAGTTATGCAGCTCCTGCGTGACGGACTTTTTTTTTCTTCTTCTTTTACTAAAATGTCTACGACTATGTCCCTATTTCTTTAAAATCAAGTGAGAATCAGAAGCCGCCCAATATCTACGTTGGAAATGTATATATACATAAAAAAAAAAAAAAAAAAAAAATCTCTATACTCGCCTCAGCCAAGCTGCTGGAGAAAAATCATTTTCTTGCAGGGCTAGATTTAATGATATAGCGATCAGTGCTATCAATAGCGATGCCTACAGGGCAATTATTAAAAAAAATGAATGAAATGGAAGCAGACTACCACTGTTATCAATTACCGACCGGAGGAGAAAGCTTACAGAGTGGTAATACGTAATACTCATAACTCCTGGATACAATGTCAGGAGAATAATAAATGTTCGCCACCCGACAACAAAAGCACAACTGCCACTATTCTACGTGGACCCTTTGTAGTGTTGTACGAATGGCGTTTGCGATATAGTAACTGGGACGAAAAACATTCTCTTTAATTTAACTGAGCTATACGTCAAAACTATTTTCATACCATTCAGACTTTAATTA